>KB663644.1:4805769-4893488 GCA_000349025.1 Anopheles minimus | reverse complement strand
AAAAAAAATGGCGCCTCTGTGCTAAAGGAAATAATTAAAAGATTAAAGTTTGCACCGAGGAAAGCGTCGTTCTATTTCGCCTTACGATCGCCTGGGGAGCTATTCCTCTCAATTTTCCTTTCCCACTCTCAAGACTGCCCTGCCTCCTCTTCTTTTTTTACTCCCAAAAACCCAAATCTCCCAACCTCCCCAACCACATGCGTCTCACCGCTGGTATCGCAACCGATAGTCGGGGTTTGGAGATTGGATTGGCAACGCGGACACGGTCTAGCGCCGCGATTGAAGTACCCAGCGCGGTTAGCGTGTTTAAGATTGCCTTGTGCCGCAAATGGCCAGAACGTGTACCGCTGCTAATTGATTGATGCTGCAGATTGTATTCATGGTACTCAATTAGATTCCGTGCAAAGGATTAGAGGGTAAGGTGGCGTTTGCGTTCGGTTTACGTGACCTAATTGTACAGGAAACAGATGTTAATTGTTGATATAAATACAAACACCGAAAAAGCTGTTGTAGGGAATGGTTTTGATTTATAGAGATTCAACGAAGTCACGCAGGAAGCGATTATCAGCAATCATAAAGGGCAGTTTTGTTTCGAATAAAATGAAGCATTCATAACGCATGTTTCATTTTATGCATTAAACTGTAGCAATTTTTCACACTCTACACGTTTGATTTAAATTAGAAGGGAGTTAGAAGATATTTGTTTCAAAATTCTACAAGCTTATCCGAAAACGTTGTTCCGTAGCGTTTTATATTCAATATTCACCCCTCAAGTCGTTTTCATTAAAACAAGCACATATAAATTCATGACTAAGAATGGCAAACTTAACAGAAAATGGGGAACGACACATGCATGATACATAAGCGATGATCCTGCTTTCCTTCCAATTTACACAACCATTTTGATTTGGTATGCACATAAAACTAACATCCCAGCTGGAATTTGACACCAACCGATTGCAAACTTTTCCGTATCCGTGCCATGCATGCGATAGTAGTGGTGATAAAAAGAAGGAGCAAATCTTCAGAATCAAATCCTCGCTATCAAACAGGATAGGAAACAATGTCATCACGTAAGATTTGAAAACCTTAAAAGAAAGGAATGGAAATCTGCAGCATCGATACAGAATATTGCTCTTCCAAAAAAAAAACGAGGGTAACAGTCGAAAGAAATCTGGCCATCAATTCCAACCGAATACGACGTTGTTTCGCCGAAAACTGTCAAACGCTCTTGTCAAACGCTGGTCCTTGATATGCAGAAGTGGGACAGAGCAGGGGTGGGAAAATCCGCGCCCAAATCCCTACTGCCGATATTGGCTGATGAGCTGGCGCCCGGTGACGGCTGGTGCATGTTAACAAATTCGCCAATAGACATTTCCGGAAAAATAGCACTCGTGAGGTGACTCTACAAGCCCGTTGACAACGCGTCATCGAGCACGTTTCGTAGGTGACGTATGCTTAGTGACAACACAACCTTTATCGGAAGGTTCTTCGCGAGGGGTATGCCATCGAATGGCAGGAACTGCGCTTCCATATGTCCCAACATTCTTGATCCCCTGTCGCAACAACTATCACACCATATTTTTTTTTTTGACGCCACTCTGCTTTCTCTTCCAAGAAATCGTGTTACTCGCGACCCAATTTTGCTTCCCTTTTCTATCTCCACCTACTCATGCGTTCCTGTTTGTTCTGGTATCCGCACTGTGCAAATGGCAATATGCTATACCATAAAACTGGGCGGAAAAATTCATTCGCCCGCATGGCCGACCGTGCAGGGTCGAGAGAGAAAAAATCGTAATCCTATGCTGTGCTATAATTTTTCCTATCAATCAATCTCCGGACGTAAAGGGTTCGACGTTAAAGTGGAAAACGAAAAAGTATCAAAAATGGAAATTTTGACTACACACACCCGCATAAGGAAGATATTGGTTTTTTTATTGCCAAATCATTCTTGGGTCCTTATAACAATAAAAGGGGCAAATGTAGTCTTTATTTAAGGGTTAAAGGGAACGGATGAACTTACTAGTTGGTTCAGACCCTAAAAATGAGGGAATTAAGCGCCGAAAATGCGTATACGAAATTTTGTATTAATTATTACCGATTATGAGGAAAAAAATGTTGCTTTCTTACAAAGTTGAGTAAAATTAAATTGATTGTATAAAATCTTAGCAATATAAAAATAGTTATAAATAAAATCAATACATTTCAAACATTATTTTGAAATATCGTTTGTTTTCGTGTGTACTAGGCGCCTCCATTTAAAGAGTTTATAGCAACTTTAAATCATGAACAAAACGTAATAAAATGAATTGCGATGCAGTATTTGAAAAAAGTAGTTGTTCCAACTACATACATTACATGCTTTTCACTTGATGCAAAAGAAAATTTTCACATTTCGTTGCAAGATAAATTCTTTCAAAAACCATATGACCGAGCGTTGTTCGGCATGTTGCCTTTGTTTATCTAGCGGCATTGCTGATTTATTTTCGTACACACAAACTGCATCATTTCACAGCCGACTTATTAGTCTTGCGTTGCGGTGGATATAGTACTCCGATATTCGTGGCAAAAACACACCATGCTACATCCCTTTAACAGCTGCTGCCAGTCGATACTTGGGAGGTGCGCGTTACACATACACACAAACACAGCCACAGAAACAAGAACATCAATTTCTTGCCGAGCCGGAGTGCGAGGTTACGAGACAACCGCGCTACTAAGCCCTAAGGCAAATATCTATATTTATTTGTACTAACTTCAAAATCGCCGTCAATCGTTTGCCGCCACCGTCACACCACCTTTGTCACACAGGTCCTCTGGTTGCAATATGACCACTTGAACCGTTGCCCATATCGAACAGAAATGTCGACAATGTACACCCGGGGTTCATCTTTATTGCTTTCGGTTTGCCTTTCCGTCGTACCGGTACGCAATGCGCGGTTAGTCAGCGTGTATCCGTGTGTTTCACTTATTTCACATCGAATGACTTTCACAAAAAACACAACCATGTACTTGTCGCAGCCGACGACGATACCCAAAATGCCAATGGCTGTTAGAGATTGTGGGTTCAAACGGACACATGTAAACGCGTTCTGTGTACCTTCCACATTCGTTACCGTGCAGGCACGAGATAAACCCAAGATGAAGAGTGACAAAGGTGATGGTCTTCGATCAGCTCGAAGAAATGTTTTGACAGCATCTCTCTGGTGCAAAAAAAAGGATGGCCTAACCAGGCGTCTATCCTCGAATCTCATACGATAAACTCATACCGGTTCTGACAGTTTCAATTCAAGCAAGGACCTTTGAAAAAATAAAGATAGACTCTTAAATGAATCTATCTCATGTTTTCGGTTTCCCATAGAGATAAACGAAGGATGGGATGGCTTCGGGTTAGCTTTAATGCTCCGTGTGAAATGAACCGTGGTGTGGTCGATGAATTTACGTAGGTCAGTGAACAAACACTTTGCTCCAGTACCCCTTCGGCAAAACGATCCTTTTCGACCCGCAGGGGAAAGCCATTTGAAAATGCTGGAAATAAGCGAAAACAAATAAAACTTCCACCCATTTCGGATCAATCGCACCATAAGGAGCTTTTGTTCATGGCAGCCCCGGTAAATGCTGAATCATAATCGATTACAGAAAAAGGGTCATGTAATGCGCGCATGTAACCTACGGGACGGGTTGGTCGATCGTGTAATTAGGATTGAATTGATAAGCTTATACGGGAATAGTGCTTCGGAGAGCATAAGAGAATCCTTTGTACACATAGTGATGAACAGCAACCATCCCAAATCTCTATTCGACAAAAAAAAATAAATTGAATGTTTTGTTTTACTTGTGCAAACAATATACAATTAAGATAATGTTTAAAATTATATATCAGTACAATTTTGACACAAAAAGTCAAATTAAGGTTTCCATTAGACACCTTTCATTTTTACACGGAACAAAAGCGCTGATAGGATATTGCAAAATTGTAATTCAATTGTTATTACTGCGGATAACTACGCCAAGATGGCTCCTCACACGAATCGAATCTAACTGACGTGTAACGTAACGTGCTAGAACTGCAAAGGATCCGTGCTTCTCTCTATGCTCCTCGCATATTACATCCACCCATTTACCTGTATCGAAAGTTATCATCAAACGTACATCAATCGCCATTTTTCTGCACGAACTGGTGCAGTAAAGGTGATTAGGGGAAGGAACCAAGTGCAAACTAAAAAAAAAACCATCACCACAGTGCGCGATCCAATGCCCGGAGCAGGGATGTTTTGCAGCTACTGTTGCGTGCTACCTATACGCTCAAAATTTCAGGATGCAATTTAATTTTAAACCCGTACACCATTAAACCTGTGAGCGTGTGTGAACCGTTCGGCATCATTCACCCCGTTCGGGAGGAAAGCGTCGAAACCACCAATTGAAACCGAGCAATTCAATTTATGATTGCCGCCGATGTGCTTTCGCCACGGGCAGTGAAGCCAGCCGTCCGTCCACACGTATGAAGCCGTTCCACTACGACTGTATTTCACACGTTTCATTTCGACAGCGAAAAAATAAATCCATTCAAGCAGCCATAAAAGCAATTAAGCGTCGGGCGCTGGCGCTGGAAACTCCCATTCTAATTACTGTATTCGGCAATCCACACCGACTGCTTTCGGAAGCCTAGCTTACAAGGGAACGGTTTACGGTTCCAAACCAAATTGTTATCCCGCACAAATGTTAGGTTCCATAAATAAATGTCAAAGCCATGGATTTCTATTCGCGAAATTATACATCCATTACTGCATGGAACTCTAATTGAGTTCTTAAAAAAGTACTATGGTTTTGTAACTCAAGACGTATGATCCTAAGTATAAGCTCCGGATGTTCTGATACACACCAAGCATGATAAAAGCAACTCATAAAATACTTTATAAAATTAGGAGCACGTATCCGAAGATAAACCGATCCACAGGCCAAGAGTGAACCGCACATGAAACGCTAACGTTTGAAGTACCATTTATTTGACATTATTGGAACTAGCTCGATGAAGTGTAAAATGACGCTCTGTTTACACAGTTCTCTCCCACGAACTCATTGTCAGCACGTTTATCGTAGTGCCTTGTTGCATCGGAAACGCCAACACCGCAACTTTATTTTCTTCAAACCGGCAATGCTTGGAGTCTTCCTGCCATGGTTGCTGCTCCTCAATCGCTCACTTACCGTCCACCAAGCTCGCTCTTTCAATGATTCCAGCATCTTAATCCCGACACTATTCGAAACTTTCCGACTAACTTTCCTTAGCTTATTCACTTGCTGTCAAACGATGAAGTTACGACCAATACACTCTCTACGGTGTTTCGTGCTTGTGCACTGATGCAAAAGCATCGATAGCTCACTGCTAAAACTTTGCCTGCTACGAAAGGATAATGCTCTTAATTTTAAAGACAAGAGAACCTCCAATGGAAGGTAATTTTCTCTCATGCACTTTGTGGACTATATGGTACTAATGGAATGTATCCTTTAAAAAACCATCCGCTCCAAATGCTTCAGGATTGCCTTACGGTAGAAAGCAGATTTTAAACTTGCTTCACACGTTTAACTGCACTTAACGTGTACATATCTTTACGATGTAAAATTCGCCGTTTACGACGGAAAATAACGTTAAATTGTACTATGCAAGATTGCATAAAGAGTGGACCTTTAGCAGCAAAATAGTACAACTAAAATTGTGCGCGATCGACAAAGTATTAGCTGATGTGATCCAATCTGCAGCATTACTAGCCTGATGTTACTTTGACCGTGAAGCTATCGAATTGTAAGCAGGTAATACTCCACACCGCACACAACAAAAAACCACAAATTGGGCGCTTGGTAAAACACCTTCGGAAAGCCATCTATATGCTAATCCCGCCATTGGCATATTTGGTAAATTATTCATACAAATAAAGGAAGCGAATATTCTCTGGACCTTCACGATGCTCGTATGCTTTAGCCCATTGCAGACCAAAGAATGGAAATGGCGACCCGGATTTCGAAACAACAACCTGCTCGCCTGTCGCGTTTTCTCACCATTTTCTCCGTTTCCATTCGCCTTTGAATGCATCGACATACGGCGCACACCCATGCAGGATGGTACGCTTGAGTTTCAGGCGCTCCCATATTCATATTCCTTCCTCTACGATGAAAACCGATTGTGCGAGGGTGCGGGGGTTTTCTCGCCAATTGTATAGCGTTTGAATGAACCAAATAAATTTAAATGAAAATAGCTAAATGGCGAATTTAACTACGAGGAAGGCTTTCTTGGAAATTTTTAAGAGCTTTCCACAAACTATGTCTTCTCTGCCATCTGTAGAACTTGGGTTTCTTTTCCACCAGTGGTAAATAGTTTATGAATATTTTAATGGAAATCTGTTTAAAATTTGCCGATATGCAAAAACGGCGCATTGTGTCTGTACAGATACTTACTTTTGGGCATTTGTAACGCATGCATTCTTGAACCTTATAGAGTTACAATTACGCTAAAAATAAATACGAGAACATAACGTGTAAAATGGAACAACGAGCACCTAATGTGCAATTTCCAAAAACCTTACAACGCAGATTTTTAATTTTGTCCTTGTTCAAAACTATATCAAATATTGATATCATGTTCAAAGTTTTAAATATTAAACAATCCAACGGTCTGCACGTAACAAAGTGCTCATCAGCTCGACAGCAAACGATTTTGCATTCTATTTTTGACATCCTCAATGACGTTAGCAAGAAAATGTTCCCAACAAAGAAACAAAACAAACGCTCTAAGTACTGTGCTTTCAAACAACTAATCGATTAAACGCGACTATCACGGTAGAACTTTTATTTACGGTTCAACTATTTCGTAGTGATTTTGCGAAAGCGTTTTCTACATTTTTTTTTTACATTTCCCCATTGTTAGAACACTTCATGGATTTTGTAGAAGCGGAAGGGCTCGTTGCCCAAAATGGAGACTAATATTTTAAGCCAAATTTAGGCCGAAGGTCCTTGACGCTGTCGGCAAGCTGACAGCACCCAATGACAATGACGCTGTCATGTTATTTTCTTAGTCCTATGTTACCTGCTACGGGGCAACCTTTTCCACCGTTGAATAGCTTTCCCTCATTTTATTTATTATTATTAGTATTTTTTTCCACCCCGCTTTGGTTTCATCACCCGGTAACGATCCCCCCTTGCATTGGTGAGACATTTTCCTGTACCTTTTTTGTTGTTGGCTTTGGTCTAATGATTTTGCATACTTTTTGCTGTGTTCTCATGAATCCGGTACCGGTCGCTAAAGAATAATTTTTAAGGCAAAGTCGAGAAGCAAGTGAATAATACCTTCCGGCTACCCATTCTGATTGATGGTGCTACTTGATCGGCACGGTTGGATGCCCAAGAAAATGTCAGCAGTGATGTTTTTTTTTTGCTATTTTACCTTAATGCAAAGTGTAAATCGCTAACCGTTTTGTATTGAACTTTTTTTTCTAGTCGCTAAGGAAATATCGAATCAACACGATTGTTTATATTTTATCTATGAAAATTAAGAATTTGTCTTATTTAACAACTATACAATCTAGCGTTCTAATCATCTCTATTAAGATTTATTCATTGGTAAAATTATCGATAAATGCTTTTGATATTAATATCAAACATAAAAGGTTCGATGTTTTTGATGAACAATCCAAATCTAAAGACATTGGAATATTGTACAAATGCCATGTTAGAACTACTCGATCACGTGGATAAATGATCATTTATTATATAAGCAAATAAGTTTTCCGATCTATTTTAAAGTTAATCCCAGGTATTAAAGCATATACTTTTCTTTAAATCGAACGAATAGTATCGCACACAAAATGTATACACGCACTCTCATATTGCTCAACACTTAATGCAAGGTAGAACAATAAAAAAGTAAAGAACACTCAATTTAATGTACCCTCGCAGCATAGTATTGGTCGAAACGATGAAGCATAATGGTTGTCGCACCATGCGGCTCCTTTACGTATGACAAACGTTGCGTGCGATATTTCTTCATTGATTTTATTAGCTTCTTTTTATGTCTGCACCAAAGCTAAAGACTGTTTATCATAAAACTGCAAACCCGCAATGCTGTTCGATCACTGAGTAGTGTGCGCAATTTTAGTGGATTGCCATCGTTACGTTGCGTGGCGTTTCATTGCAAGCTATTGAGCTCCATTACCTTAAAAGATTCCTGCAAAATACTTATAACAATAAAACACGGTTTTTCCAATATGGTGCTGCTTACTTTTGATAAAAAAAATCAAAAGAATCAACATAAGCAAAAACCGCTGGTAACGTTGTAATTACAGATGTCTAAAAACTAGCAACATACGAACAAAAGACAATATCAACACAAGACAAGACGTTTTTGTTTGTGCCTTGAACATTTACAACAACAAAACACGCTTACTGCTGAATCAAACTAAAAGGATGGACTTCAACATAACCGCAATACCGCTGGGAACAGCAAAAGGACAAAAGGGACGTGTCTAGCAGATGACAAAATTTGCGCCATAAGTATTCTGGTCAAGCTGGAGCTACATGAGCAGAATTTAAATCATTTCAACATCATCCATTATTCCATTTTCGTCAGCAAATCAGACGAAACATTGTGGCGCAGCCAAAAATGCTTTGTTTCATGGGAATTGTGTCTCCGAGCAGCAAAATGGAAGGGTTGTATAAGAGCTTGCAAATGCTTGAAAACCAAAAATCTTGGAACGATAACTTTAATAAAACTTTGTTACAATATTTAAGCATGATGCGGCGAAAAGAGAGAGAGATAGTTGGATTAATCATGACACTACTGATGCTGCTGTAATCACAATTTTCTTTCATATTTCCAGATATAGTTCACGACCAAGGCGATTTAATATAAGCTTGTCCCATTTCCTGGACAATGCTTTGAAATGAACGAAGGGAACCTCCGTTTTAACAACAAAAAAGCACAGATTTGTTTTGGCTGAGAATGGTGAAGCCTGCAAAAATACAACTGGCCGATAGTAAACCGAATATCATATGGGCAGCACACAATCTCATGCGATCCATGTTGTCCCTTCAACGACAAAAGAGAAAAGGGACGACCAGATGTAATTGAAATTAAATTATCCTAATCTGAGAAATGTCTACCATCATGCCGGGTAGTTTTTGACTCGTGACTTCCCTGATGCAGGTTCTCCCTTAGATAGCCACTTGGGTATTGGAAAGCCAACAACACCAGCAGCAGTACCAGGATCAACGGTTTCTTTTCGTTGAATCGAACAGGTCACATTTATTTCCAGCCCAAGCCTATCGTTCTAACTCTGATTTCAAATTCTTGTTCTCCATTATTTCATGTCAACCAAGGCTAGCAAACCAAGTGGTACCCAAACACAAAGCTGTGTCCTTTAAACTGCTACTTCAGACGATAGCAAACTCTGCCGGGAACGGGAATGTCTACAGACCATTTTAAAGCCACATTTTGCACATCCCTCTGGCGATATAGGCGAGTGTTTGAATCGAGTTGCACAATCTGGAAACGAATTCCAATCGCTCTTTCCATCAACAGCACATGCGTGATGCTCTCCATACGATCCTGTTCCATCCCGTGGATACTACTATCAATCAGTGTGTCATGTTTTGCTATCAATCAGACCAACCGGCACTTTTTTTAGGGTGATGTTCTGTCATAGAAACACATTTCCAGAAGGACTATTCAAAGGACTGGAATTTAATCTTCCAGGCGCGTTAAGTGCGATGGAAAGAAAATCCCGAAATCCGAAGAATGGAATGTTCTGCGTTACAAAGAAAAGGAAAATGAACCCGAATGAGAGAGAATGGGAAACTTCATAGTCAGCTAAATAAAAGAAATTGATTTTCTATGAACCTGTTATGAACCAACCAAAGAAAATGTGTCTTATTATGGATAAACACTTCATCGTAATTCCGAAAAACGGGTTCATCACACAATCGATTACTCACAATAATGTTATAACAATGTATAACTAATTAAAATACAATTGCAGTAGTTGTTTGCAGAAGTAGCACCATTGTAGGGCACATAGTGAAGAAAATAACCTGCTTATTATTCAAACCACGGTTAATGTTTGTAAGCTTGCGGTATAAAGGTATTAACCACAAAAAACTTTCCCGAACCTCACAACAAAATCCTTACGCAATGCGCACCAATCCCGTTGCGTAGAGCGGAAACTTTCAAGCATCCTGTAAATCGACACATACATCCAGAAATCACGTAAATATTGATACTAAATCCACCGCTTCGATATCTTCACCCATTAACCCGCGTTCGATCCTTTTCCTGGGGGCATAAACTGTTTTCCCAGCCCCCGCAAAAAAGGGATCCGACCCGCCTTCTCGATGGCATCATAAACGCGATGCACTATAAAATCCAATATTCATTCATGGCCGGATTCTGCACCAGCCCCCTTTGCTCACTCGCGCTTCGAATGGTGCGGACTCGCGAAACTCATAAGAATCGTTGAATGAAAATTTATCCCCACCAAGATCTAAGAAATAGCCAAACTTTGTACGTGCCAATATCCTTCACCCGTACCGTAGTTACCGGGGGTCGTCGGAACGAAACAATGGCAACCAACACAAAAAAGCAGACCTTTCTCCGCTAAAGAACTGATAAAACTTTTGCCAAAAGCTGACTCAAGAACGATCGAGCACCGGCAAAAAAAAAGAAGGTGTATTTCGTGCCGCAGGGCACGGGTAAGCGAAGGTGTATAGCATGTTCAGCTTACCCAAGCTGAACGGAAAGCTCTTTACTACCGGTAGCTAAGGATTTGCCACATCAACCAGCTGCGCCTGGATGGAAAACAAAAAGTGTGAAAATAAAAACGGAAACCCCTAGTCATTCCGGCGCAGCGTGTTGGGGGATATCCGCGCGTGAACTTGTATCAGTGCCTACACACTGTCGAGTGCGATAGCAAAACCAACAAGGCGACAATATTTTAGACTATTTCTTTGATCGTGAATGGGACGCGTAGTGGTGTGTATACTATCCTTCGAAACGCAAAAGTATGGCGTGTATTAAATCCGCTTTTTACCTTCCCAGTCCCGTTCCCGTCCGGCCAGCGTGTATCTACTAATGCACGAAAAGGGGAGCCGAAAAAAAATCATCGGCTTACAATTGTAAGCAAGCATTTCTGTCCCATGTTTGTCTACCAGCCAGCGGCAATGGTAAGCCATGTACGACATTTTTAAGCCATACCTTTCCAAAACCAAAGATTGCTGTTCTCCATGCGGCTGGCCACGGGCTGCCGCCACGGAGGCCAAGAGTATTTGTGGTTTCACGGGTCACATTTGTTTCACTTTCGAGGTTTCGCGGATGCTTCCAATACCACGGCACCAAGAACACCGCAACGGTTTGTTCCGGCATACTCTCTCTTGGGCGGGTTATTTTGACTACCGTTGAGAAGGCAGCCCGCCCGTCTGTCTGAACGCAGAATCCACCGCACGAAGAATGGATGGCATGCGAGCCATTGTTAAGAGTTCTCACCGAAGCGAGCACCTTTTATCCGAAACATCAAATGTGAAGAAGAAAGTATAAAAATTGTGCAAATGCTTCACGCCCACATAACGCGTAAGAGCAAGCATGGATGGTAAACCCTCCACCACCACCACAAAACGCCGTAAAAGTTCACCGAAGCGTAAAGAAAAATAAAATTCCGAATCCAAATCACCATCAATATAGCAATCTACTTGGAATTCATTTTAGTGCTCGTTACTTGAGGAACTCGCACGATGAGTTAAAGTCGACGTGCTGATGTCCTCTTGGCGATGCTTTCATACTTGCCACAAGCACGTCTTGTTAGCTGGTAAAGTGAATATAGGGAAAAGGGTTTTCCCTCGAACCATGTAAACTCGAACGTTGGAAACTAGTTTCACAATGAAAAAATGTCATTGAAATTTTTCTTTTTCTTGACGTTTAGGGAAAAAATTACTAATTAAAAAAATATTCAAACGAATATTGTCCCATATTTGACTGAGTTCTGTTGAATTTCCCTTACCTTTTCAACAACCTTCATTTCAATTGATACAACAATCCATTACACTGGATACAATCAGTTCAAGGGCTTTCGGCAAATGGATTCCATGTTAGATGACGTAAAAGTAATCATTTACCTACAGCGACGTAGCTGGCGAAGGAGCAGTAACCAACTGCGAATGCCACATCGTCAATCGGTGCGAACGTGACCAACATCGATACTGCAGATTATGCCTTCAAATCAGTTTCTGCGAAAGCGAAACACAACTTCACCACAGACACAGGTACAGTTTCGCACGATAATGAAACGAAAGAACGATCGAAATGCTTTAAATCTTTACTTGACAGATGTAACGTAAATCTTCATCGGTTTTCTTTTTCTATTTTTGCTTAAAATTAGTTTACATTTCAGAATTCTTTTAAGTAAAAAATCTGATGAAATAAATGATGAATTTCAAAACTTGTAACAAAACGGAACAAAATTAAATAAAACCCAATTATGGTACACTTAATTACAAAACCATTTCTAAGGGGAAACAGCTGTGAAATTGCAAATATTATGCCGTGCTGCGTTTGGAACGTATCACATAATTATGCCCAGCCGGTACTATCTAAGCAAATTGCGTATGCTTAAGCGAAAAAAAACGGAAATAAATCAAAAACTCTGTTAACATTCGCTTGCCTGTTCCAGCGCAGTCTAAAGTGGCCTAAGAACTCCATTAATTACTCCCGCTGTTTTGTTTTACTTACTCAATTCCCCGTCTGCACAGCAACGGTGGCCTACAACTTCCCCCGTTTCTGTGCGTTGGGTCCTCATTAAAGATTTTTCCTGCAACGCCTCCTTGATACGCCACAATTCAGCACCTAGCCACATCACGCCGTCGTCCTGAGTTGCCCTAAAAACCCAACTGACCAGAAGGGTCAGAAATTAATCTGCAAGGCATGAATACAAAGTACCTGCTTCATGGCACACAGAGACAGTGAAAAGATTTATGGGACCTCGACGAGTCAAAACGAGAAAAAAAGCTGAGGAAAAAATAAACGATTCTAGCGAAGCTTTTCCAAAACCGGGCAGCACTTGTCCTCCAGGTTAGCTGCGTTACGCAGTACGCCCAAAACAGGCGCGACAGGACGGTAGTATCGTGGGCTATTAATGGGAAGTGTGATTGTTGTGCCTGAAGAGCTGAAGGGAACTGAATCGGAAACGACGACGCCCCGAATGAATAAAAGGACGATCATTCGTAAAAGAAACTGCCACCGGAAGGATCCCCGTTTACGGCTGAATAAAAATAACGATGCTTTATATGTAACAAAACAAAGGAAAGAAACTTTTGCCTTCCGTAAGTTCTTCCAGCGAAACGACAGCTCAAAGTGAAAATGACAAAATCGTCGTTCGTTTAGGTGGCGTTTTCGATTTTGTCCGAGATCTTTCATTCGTCGAAAGCACCAACACCCGTACGACAAATCCTCCTGAAGTTGGTGGAGCATATTAGTATAATGACTTTTTCTGATAACCAGAATAACCAAATCGTAGAAATCCGAACATCGATTCGACTAACCGAACGTCGTCACTCATCATTGCATAGACTATTTCAACAAAAACAATACGTCTAAGGACCAACAAATATAAACGCGAAGAAAAAAGACCTCACAGTTAGGTGTTCCTACTAGCTCAAACCAGTCTTCAGCGACCGTAAACGTAGTGTTCAAACCACGCTGGAAGAATGCCCCACATGCTCATTGAATATTGAATAGGGAAGCGGCATCACAGAAGAGACAACATGTACATAAATCTTGAATGTGCTTCTGGTTCATCATAATCTCTTGTTTCGCTGTCATTAATCATCGAGTTACTAGCTTTCCTTACCGCGTAACTGATCTCTGAACTGGAAAACCCCCAGATAACCATACATCATAAGTCTAGATTACGAGAAAAAGTAGAAACACTAAAATTTGCTTTGAGAATGTAAATATTTCGACATAAAAATGTAACAAAAAATGTTCAACAATTAGACAAAAAATAATCAACTACAATAAAACTATGCTTTTTCATTAAAGCGTCCAATCTAAGGGAGTGCAAGCACCTTCTTTCAAATTGTAAACTATTGCGGTTAGAGTATTTGTGTTTGACGTTGTATCTCTTTTTTGTCATGAACCATGCCTCTACCTTGTCTTGCATGGGGCTAGGTGCACAACACTCAACTACGAAAATGTTGTGCACAAACAAAGTCTACATCTGTCGTCGTACTACCCGTACCTAATGGATACCATTTCCATCAGTCAGTATTTCCCAGTCAGTATCCTCGCTGAAAAAGCTCATCGATGCGCGTGTTGGGTCACAAGACATTCATAAAAAAAAACATTCATTTCCCTTTCGACTTACACCGAAAGCTAACGAACGGACAGGAGAATGACAGGACCGTCTTTAAAGGAGCTGAAATGTAATAACCTGATTCTTGGGGCGACATTCCTAGCATAGTGCAACCTCTGCCGTATGCGATGGCCAAGGTGAAAATGATGAGAATATATGCTTTCGCTCTGGACTAGCCTTTCGGTCCTCACGGTATGTCGTAAATAGACACCGAATCCAAGAATTGCACTATAAAACCTATCCAAACTACGTATATACTACCCAGGTAACGGTACCCGGCATACATTCTAGAACATGTCGAAGCACCGTTGTCACTAAAGCTTTGGCAGTAACATCACAAACAGGAATTTAATTATGCATTGACCTTAAGCCCACCGTTGAACGCGTGGTAAAATAGTGATTTTCCTTGCGCTTCGAAAAGCATGCCAGTATTGTGGAGGCACACTTTAGGCAACGTTAAAATGCATCCCGTGATATCTTTCTATTACAATGTATATAAAAGAGCGAGCGTTACGTAATTTTGATTCACTGGAATGTGGTTATTGTGGATGGGATATACCTTTTTTTCTCCTCAAAATAATATCGGGAAACATTCTAATAATCCTGATAATGATAATGAAACACTGCGGAATGCATACAAAGACGTTTAGACGTATTTTCTCAAAAAAAAACAAACTTAGGCATAATTATTATTGTTATAAGATGTTCTAACAAAGTACGCTATCGTTTACGTTACGTAGGTACGTTTAGCTATCCAATAAATACTTGCCCAAAGACTTAGAAAGAATGCCGAGTAAAGTAAAAATAACGACCATTATTTTTTGCGGTGCAATATGGGCCAATCTTACCACAGCAAAGCATCAACTAGTTGTTGAATAGTATAATTTTCGCGTAGCCATATCCCCCAGGGTATATCCTTACGACAAACGATGCTGTTGCACAGTTTGCGCCCGTTTTGCCTCCGCCCTGTACTATATGCCCTATATCTGACCGGAAACAAAGTACACCAGTGGCAGAAAGGAACACACACACTCAACTCAGATAAACAGGACAGCAACAAGACGGAAATACGACAGAGCACACTGTGGGCAATCCGTTTTCCCCGTCGCTCTACTACTTCCAGGCAATCGTTTTAACTTAATCGCTCCCCGGAATCAGTTCAAATTGCCTGTCGGAACGAAACCCACGACGAGATGGTACGATACGGATGATGCAATGTAGATGTGGCCTATGTCCTGTCTGCTTTGCATAAAAAAATGATACCATCGGCTGGAAATTGGTCTTCATGCCCCTGCAGCAAAGCTTGTTGAACATTGGATTTGGGAACGGGCTTTGCGAAAAGAAGCACTCTACTGATATTTTCAACACATGCAAATGGAGAAAGTTCTTTCGCCCAACGTTCTCACTTGCTCTTCTTTTTCCTTTGGATTGGTACAGCTTACCGAAGGATGCAAAATTGAACACAAAATGTAGACCTGCTCACCGGTTAGTTCTAACATAAAAAAACCCGAGTACACCTCGAGTTACCACCAACAAAATGCTTTAAAATCATTTCCAGCACTCCTGATACAAACACATTTGTAGTGCCATTATATCACGTGACGCATCAGCTGCTTCGTCCAGCTCATCCCGAAACTTTCCTCCGACATGGCTTCATTTCCATGGATCTCGTCTATCGGCAATGGGCTGCCCAAATGTTCAACCACAACTGCTGAAAGATGAGTACTTTGACAAGTTTCACACAGCGATTGAAACCATTTTGCGTTTGCATAAACCATTAGAGCGTTAGTTAAAATTGCAAATTAAGTATGTGCCCCCGGAAACCGGTGCTAGGCATACGACGCTTGCCCACTTATTTGGGAAAACTTTCACACAGACAAACGATTGGCCAAAGATAGCAACCTGTAGCTCGGATGGGCTAAAATCGATTCAAGGCTCAGCAGGAAGCAACAAACACCATTCCGACCGTGCTGGTTCACTTGTCTGTCGGATTGGAGAAAACAAGATCACAGCACTTAAATACTTGAGCAAAAATTTCGAACATCGCCAACAAACCCCAGGATATTCACCGGACAATTATCATAGTCTACATTTATGGCGCTAAGTTATGATAAAACTTACAAAATTTGCATCCCACCTTAAGCAGGCACATAGTATAGCGACAGCCACCAGCAGGGCCGGACATTAAACAGCGTCTAATACTTTCTTCAAACAAACCTTAAAGTCACATAAATCTGTACGATGGTTTATGGAAAACTCTGATTTAACATTTACCTTTTTACGCACTCGGTCAGTAATTGAGATTGTAAAAGCAGTACCCCACCACCAAGGCAAACCTAAAATCTTCCCATCTATCATCCTTCGCCTGAAGCCCACCCTTATGTTCATCCCACAGACACGGAATAATGATCTATAAAAGGCACTCCGAAGTGAAGCTTAAAACTTTAGCATCCAAAATCGCTCCTTCAGTAATTAACGAAGCCCTCCCACGTCCTGTGGGGCGAGAATTTGGGAAACCAATATATTCTTTTTTGCGTTTTTTTGTGTTGGTTCATACCTTAGTACTGCGAGGACCTTTCCGCCATTGGACGCACGCACACTAACCGATGGTTGCGTTTGGCGAACTTGTGAAAGATTAATAATTAAAATTGAATTATAGGTAATGTACATTTTCCTTTCATCGGTAACACGAAACGAAACGAAGCAGGACGGAACGAATGAACCCAATAAGTTCGTCGACTTGACACTATTCACCTCTGGCAAACTCGAACGAAATGGAAGATGCTTCCAGGTAATGAAGGTCGATGACGATGGTGATGTTGATGGTGTTGATGAAAGAACGCGTATCGCGCCTTGGCCAGTACGCCCCGCCGTCGCTCATTACGACCCGGGACCGTGCGTTCGATGAAATAAAATTAAAAACATCGTCGCGCTACAGTGGGAAAGTTCGGGACAAGTTACATGGCTCCCTGTTCAAACATCGGCCAGATAGGCCGCGCATGTAAATGAGTAAAAAGGTACGCCAGCTAACACGGCCAGGCTTCGGAGAAATTGGATTCCAATTTTCCTCTTCCTTTTATGAGCCGGCAAGTTTTGGCGAGACTCACATAAAATCCCCCGTTTCCCTGTTGTAGCGCAAGCAAAGTTTTCCCCCTTTTTTCCCACCATCAACACAAAAGCGTCATGTTGGTCTTTATTTTGTTGTTGTTATTCATCTAAACCCTATGCGTGGTGCTGCTGTTCGCGCGAAGAGTGGCAAAACATTAATTAATTTTCAACAACGCTAAAATACGAAGTTGCCAAATTATGACCAACAGGCATCGACATCGATGCGACTTAGCTTTTCGGAAGAAGCTTTTCGCCACTTGTAAGCGTACGGCCACAGAAAAGGATCCAACTCTGCTGACCAAACCACGCTGTTTACCTGTTTTTGTCAACATCAGCAGAACGAGGTAGGGGTGTGTAGGAGTTTTATGCGATTGAAATCAAACAGTCTAAGTTTAATTAACTCTGATTCTACGCTGGCCGGTTCGGAACGTCACACGGCACCTGTGTACCGGGAGTTCTGCCTACCGAATGGTGTATGGTTTATGTGTACGCTAATACTGAAAACAACACAGTAGCACGTGTCGGTAGTAGCAAAACTCTCGGCAACAACGCTCACGCTAGCGCTCTGTACTGGCGCAGGCACCGATGCGTACGATTGAAAGATCAATAATTAATTATGATGCCTGAAAAACGTACAAAAACTACTACGAAGCTATGAAGGTGTGTTTGTGTTGCCCCGAGCACGACGACACGTGTTATGGGCGCTACCGACCGTCATCTACTATTTATTGATGGCAATTGCCAATCGCTTAATTCTCTTCGGTAGCACAAAATCGAAACTCGAATGAGTTGTGCGCTCGAACAGCTCTCTAAGCGGCCGCATGTATTCATATCAGTTGTTCCAATTTCATGAATGGCACACATTTATTCATTCAGAAGCACTTCCTATCATCGACATGAGTGAACAATTTGTATGCATCAAAAACGGAAACAGCGAAGAATTGTTCAACATATAGATTAAAATAAATACATAATAAAAAAAACTTTATGCGTTTCGTAAATTAAACACATAAGTTAAACTCACAAAAAGGAACATAAAAACCATGTACTTTAAGCCGTACAACAATAGATATAAAAAAGAGAAGCCTAATTCGCTGGATATGTTATAATGGACATGCTGTCGCTGTTGATCAAGTTAAAGGGAATAAAAAGATAGCCATAAAATAGTTTATTTGCACCTCCTTAACATTATTATTGCAGTAATTATTTATGTAATTATTGCTCGCTAACAAGCGACAACCCAACAGGGTATCGAAAGAAGTTGTAATGTCGCAAAAAAGAATAGAAAACAACATTTCTTTCCAGATAATGCCAATACAAATACACCATTGACCGTAACAGAATCATAACTCGCTCTCCACCAGAAGCAACAACCGCAGACCATTCGACATATCATGAGCACCCAACTTGGCTCGCAGAAGCTACTTCAGCTAATGGCGGTAATTGACTTCAGAACAATTTCTCCGTAAAACGACACCGAAAGCTCGGTTCACTCTTTGGCATCGTGCCACAGAAATTGCTACAAGTTGTTCGCAACCAGGCCGCCGCACAGTGCAGCACATTTTGGTGTACACTAAAAAAGAGCAGATGATTTGTTCTATATATCCTTCGCGTCTTCGTTCTGAAACCATCGGGAATCGTTGGGCGCTTTTGGTGTGCAATCGAGAAAACATGACATTATATCGGATTCATCATTTGCAATGGTACACGAAACCCGCTCAGTGATGTTCATCCTTTCGAGACTTGGTTTTTATTCATCACCTAATGAGTGCTGTTCGCATGCTTGCATCGTTCTTGTTTGTTTTTAATTAATGTCTTTCCAAAACGGCTTCACTTTAGGGTCAGCTCATTCACTCTTTTCCGTGCCATTATTCGATGGAGAAAGGATAGAATACCCTACACCTTTAAGCTGTTATGAGTACCTTGAAGATGGCCTGACCTATTTTATTATCCCGTTTCGTTTGTAGTCCTTTCTGCAAACCACTGCTAGCAAGTAGAGATCTTTAAAACTGTTATCTCTAGGTTCTGTAATGTTAACTCTTGAATAATATTTGTCCTTCATTAATGGAAATTGTATGCATTACATAAAAGATCACACAAAAAATGAATCAATGCGAAACTTAAACTAAAAGAAATCGAAGACCTAAATTTCATGTTGGAATCGAGCATCAAACTCAGTATTTTTAGCATCAACATCAAATTTCTATGCATCCGGCAACGACATGGCAATATAAAACCGTCGCTTTGTCACAAATCTAACTATCCGAAGCGCGTTAGTAACCACTTATAGCTGAACAAAAAATCAATCCTTAAATAAGAGATGCCAAGACCAGCTGTGATACACACTCATGAGATATATCTACTCCGGATAAAGCAGGAACATCAAAAACAACAATCGTACATCTCTGCTTCACACTCTGCTTCTCTCTAGCTAATGGATTGCTTCAACAACCAATTAAGCGTCAGATTGGCAAAGAGTTTGCAAGTCAACATTGAACAAAAGCCACAACCAGACGGATACGATACGCAAAGGGATTTGTTTATATTTTTATAATTCACGACCTTGTCTACTGCTACAGACGAATGATGAAATATTTCCGTTCAGATCATTCTTCCGAAACGACGCCAACGTCTTGCACAACTGAACCGGACAGAGATCGCTTTCGACCGGGGAGGTATCTTAATTGCACTGTGCTCGTCGGAAATACAGGCTACAGGCGAAAACAGAGTCCAAAACAAAATCAAAACAGAAAATAAACAACGACGAACTAAAGTCATTGGCGTTTGTTTGCCAACGCTAGTGTCTTGACGGAATGATACCTTTCAAGGTCCCCGAAAAAAACGTCTTAGTTAGATGATTTAAAGTGCGTCTTCATTTTGGGTTGACCTAAAACACACCCGTAAAAAGCACACAAATTCAGTTTTTGTTATTTGTTTGATAGAGATTGACTAAAGGGCTCCATGAAATCATTAGGTCGCGCATTATCAAGTGGCTTTGATGTAACTACTATGGCGAAGAGATGTGATAGGAGTTAAATGTCCTATAGTGTCGTAAAAGCTTCTTCTTAATAGCTGCTACACAGCCAGCACACATCATTATGTATCTTCAGGGAAAGAAATCACGTACCGTGCGAGAGAAATTCAAGCGACCAAAAATGAGACAGATCATTGGTATCATATACCAAAATGTCTCTATCACCGACTGTAAATCACGGCAAGCTGAACGACACAAGATTACGCACTGATGCAAAACCTCCTCCAGGAGCTTACTTTTTTTTCGTGAAATCACCCCCGTTCTTTAGGGAAAAATCCGATTCTCGATCTTAACTTGGTGTGCCGCTTCGAGTGCCCATAAGTTACACTTCCGCTATCAGGCGCTTCATCCACAGTTCAGACCGGATCGGTAAGATTTGTGCGACTAACGCAAATGATGTAAAGAATACGAAACACTGTCACACGCCGCACGAATATCTTCACACAACTTTCTCCTCAACCTCAGCATACACAATGTACCGGCCTAATCGTCCTAACGTGCCATGTTGCAGGGACGTAAGCTGGGTGGCATTGGGCATCAAGACGACGACGACGACGACAAACGGCAACTAAGTCCATCAACAAAGATGGCGAACTCTTCAAGATAAACGATGCAATAAAAAAGGATGGCCAGGAATTAAGGTGATGTTAGATTCGTTTTCGTTTCGTTCTTTTTCGACGGCTTTTCTCCCTTCCCGTTGAGACAATTCGCGCTTACGAATTTGTCCGGTGATCTGTTTTCTTCGTGGTGCACGGCTCTTCTTCATATTCGTGCCAAGAATGGATAGGGGGAAAAATAGCACTAACGTTTTTTTTGGGCCATGTTCCTACACTCCCTCCAATAGATACCCAGGCAACAACAAGGGGCGCCAGATTTGGAAAGACTCGGGATGAAGGTGTCCGGACGGAGTTATGAACATTTTCTGAGGAATTCTTACATGCTTAAACCAGCCACCGTCAGTCGTGCTTTAACTGCACCACTTCACGACTTTGCTTTACGAACTGACCCGTATCATAAAACCACCATCATAAGCATTGGTGGTCACATGACATGGAACAAAAAAAGTTGTAGCATAACCCTCGAACAAGGTAAAAAACGGAGCAACTTTAAAGTTGTTTTTTTGTTTTCTTCCCGTTCGAGATCACTGTAGCTATGTTTGCAGATTTTGAATACCTCATTATTGGCTTGGAATAACAGCAATTGTATGAACTTCTTTTCCCTTAGAGATATTACATGACATGTCGAAGTAGGAATTACAAAAAAATAAAAAGTATTGTTAATAAAATTGAAAAGCGATACGATAAAACTGAGAAATAAAAACTTACGAACAAGCCTATCAAAATTTTAGTCCGTCCGTGCAACTTTGAAAGCAACTGTACTTCACATTATGCCACTCGCTACATTGCTCTAAACCGTGAAACAACCTTACGTAGCGAAAGTGGACATGATAAACGACATCAACAACAACCACAAAAAAAAACAAACACTTTTTGCAATAATATGAGCCAAATCGGAGGAAGGGAAGCATACCAAATAGTCAAACGTCACGTTTCTGGTCAGCAGACATTCATCTCCGGAACTGCTCCGGAACGCCAGGGGATTTGGAGGTTATCCATCGGGATACCGTCGGATATCATTAGGCGTTGCGGAACGGAACAGGGAAAAAAGTGAACGGATTTTCGTCATTGCCAACGCCGTCCCGCCGGCGGCTCTGCCATGCCTGTCACCTTTGCACATGACACCCAATCTCGTACTCGCGATCAAGCGCGCTTTTTGACGACTGAGAACCACCACCAACAAACATAGAGTGTTGCATAAGCGAATGTTGTCCATTTGCTCATTTTGGATGCTTTCGCGGACAGGCTTTCACTATGCTGTGCACCACTTTTCATCTAGTCGGTCAAAACAGGGAACCACAAATAGCAATCCACGCAGGCGATCCTAGCAAAAAGAGCCATTTGCAGAAACACGCGCTTGGACACGTGGTTGGTCAGTTCATCATTGTCATTAATCAGCCAAGGATTAGACGCTCGGTGTATAGTAGCATTTCATCTTGGGACCGGAAAGCTCCGGCGGATTAGGATCGACCACATGAACGTGCACGATTCCCAGTACTGGAGTAGGCCGTAACAAGTAGGGACGATACGAGCGGTTCCATCATAAGCCAGCAAAGGTAACATTGTGCGACGCTTGATAAGAAAATCGGAAAGTTTACTCAGTAGCTGTTAATCTCAGTCATCATCTCTGGGATCTAGGTGGCAGCAGTAAGATGCCATGATGAGTAGCCATGAGTAAACACTGCCATAGTAATACTTTGACTCAACACAAGTTCAATAAGCGATGAGCAGAAGATGAGCCAAAAATGCGAAGCACTGTATCCGGTTGGTAAACAAACATTTGATCGAAAGGGTAACCAATATCAGTTGGTTTAGTGTAGTATAAGGGGTGTAGGATGGCATTTTCTTTGCATGGATTATATCAGAGAATAACTAGCACGTTTCATGCGAATGTAATCATACCAACCTAGTGTAAACAGTTTTAACATACCAAAAATACCTCGTGTTTCCTTATTCATTTCCAATGAATACCGCTTAAATCAAACTGTGATTGTGGTGGAAACTGTTTTCAACATATTTGAGTCCATTTTTTAACCTACCAAAAACTGCACTCGGTACTGTTTTCAGTCATGCAATTCTGATATTGATCCGTACCTCTCTTTCACTCCCGCAATGTGCTCGTGCAAAGTTTAATTCAACGTTGCTTCGAATGCTCTCAGCTTTGATACGATTCCAATGCGAATTGGAATTCACCGACCATCCGCAACCGATGTTCACACCGAGAAAGGAGGGTGGAAAAAGGGAAATGTGAGGATCAAAGTTCAACAAACTGGTGCGACTAACCATCGGTCGGAGTTGTGCGTAAACCCGATCGGTAATGCATTCAATGCACGTTGCTTCCAATTCTATTGCACTACCCGGTCGATTATCACTCGACCGGCGGAACGCGCTAGGAAGCGAAAGCGAGTCTTTAATTTTGCTCAGCGGAAAAGTTAACCATCAACCGATCGGAAAATCGATTCTACGCTTTATTCTGCCCACAGGCGTACGACAGCTGCACGTGCAGTATTCAGAGCTCGAATCGATAGGAACAAGGGGGAAAAAACATTGACAGACTTCAGGCATTTAATGCGGGGTTTGGAACGATTGGTGAACTGTTGTGCTTTTATTTTTAGGATGAGATCCAAATTCCTTGAAGTTTGAAATAGTTGTTTTTTCTTACATCAGAATTCATCACGGTTAACGCTATTGTACATTAACGACAAAGACAAAGTACAAAGTTAATTGATGTCTAGCGCGGAGCGTGTTGAGACAGAATCATACTCACAAGTCTTCGAGTTCAAAAAATTGAGAAATTCTAATTAGCCTACATCGAAGTCTTTGAAACGCTAATTAATGGTGCATCAAAGTGTAGTTTGTCCGATAGGTATTCAATCACCTTCTATACCTTTCTAAAGCTTAACGCCAAAGGTTTTATTTGTTAAATTTTTTCCATAATTCTTCAAGATCGCTTATGTTAAACCTTTCAAGGCTAACGGCCATAAGCATTGAGTCGAAAAAGAAAATTATCTAAATGTATCAATTTCTATCCGCTTTACATTCATTTACCCAGCGCCTCAAAACACTTCCAAACAAAAAGCATAATTTTAATGTTGCGTAATGCATTTCTGGGCCCAATTCATACGTTCTCATGCGGTTGGTGGTAATTGTATCATCATTTCGATTCATAATTGCTCACAACCATGCATCATATCATACTGCCTGGTGACGACAACAGCCAAGCACAATTACGAGAACGCAACACTACACTAGTGGCACGGCGTGCGAATGGGAAAGAAATGAAAAATATGGCCCGTGTTAGTGCACGGGGCGAACGCGAACGACAATGGCTGGAAAAATGTTGTTAAAATTTGTACCCAGTCTGCTCGCTGCCACTTCATCTTGCAGCCTCTCACGTCGCTGCGATGGCACGACGCGAACGTTAAGCGCGGTAGCTGGATACTTACTATACTCATAAATTTAATGAGGCATAAATCTTCTTACCGTAGCCCGAAATACGCCACCATGTTTTGGCTACTGCCACGATCGAGAGAACGGTTGAATTGTAATGTCCATGTGGTACGGCGAGGCAACGGAGGTGCATGAGGCGATTGTCCATTTAATCGAAGCGTATATTCATCATTCGCACGTAATGAAGAATACCATTGAAACATGAACGCATTTTTCTTCCACCAAACGATCACTAAATGTTATTGGAGTTGTAGTTATTTTTTTTTTGTGCCTTGGTTTTTCGATCCTTTGCGGTGTGTAATTTTGATAAATTGTTTCCCTCGACTGCTGCTATGCATCGTTTAACCGTCCAAACAGTATCCAACCGAGAGATGATCAAACCCGTGTTCCTATTTCTGGTCAAACACACGATACGTTCAAACCTTATTTAGGGCGATCTTAAATCAATTTTTGTTTAGCTGCTTACACAAACCCCTGGCGGTGAAATCATGCTGCATAATAAAGCCTAACGCTCGTGGAACATAAAAACATACAGCTCGGACCAAACTTTCCTTCGCAAAGGAACTTTGGCCCTCACAATGTTACTTAAGTTTGTCAACCGTCTGTGGAGCGTTCGGGCTCCCGAAAAAAAAGATCATTCCAACGCAGCCCACAGTTAAAACGATCCGGTTGCGAAGGGAGTTATGAAATATCCAGTTTCCCTGCCGGCAAGCGACAATGTTCGGCGGCAACTGTAGAGACGACGAGTTCATGGAGCGCTTTCCCTTTCAAATTATTTCCAAATCAATTCCAGCCAATTCGATTGGGAGCCCTTTCGGGCGAAGGTCTTCGCCGCAAGTCGCAAGAGTTCAACAGAGTTAACGTCGTGGGGGGAACACATTCGAAACCGGTGAACATTTCGTGTCGTTTTTCGGCTCTCCTCATACGTTTCTAATACCTTTTTTTATTGCTCCCCTTATCCCTTTCTTTCTGGGGCCGGGATCATTAGCAGCAGCAGCAGCAGCAGCAGCAGCACAGAGCAGCATCCGAGCTGCACTGCCTCAGTCGCGCGATCCGTTCTCTATGCTTTCGCGGGTGACCGTAGCGATGTTTGCTTTATGCTCTTCGGGCTGAACCAGCTGATTGGGTTTTTTAATGTTGTTACCATTTTTTCCCTTCTGCTAGCACTTCGCTATGCTCCGTTTTCAGTGTGCCGCCGTTATGTGCAGGGCGCCCGAACGGTGTATTGCACCCAATCCAGAGCTTTTCATAATGGTGCCGGTTGGCTTCGGACGCTTTCGCTTTCGATCGCCCTCAACCGTGGGGGGAACGCTTCTCTTTCGCTCTTCCGCAAGGCTATCCGCCTATAAATTAAACCACGAAACCTACCGAGGCGGAACGTTATGCTACGGGCAAGAAGGTAGTGCGCGTCGGTGAAGAATGTTCCCCTTTTGTTATAACGATATCTTCGCGAGATGTGCATACTGCGCGTGATGCGACTTTCCAACCACGTAACCAACAAACGCTTTGTGACGAAATCAAACCTTGCAGAAAATGGTTACCGAATTGTGAGAATTCAACCTCTGCTCCGTGCGTCGTCTTCACATCGACATCGCACATATCGCCGATAGCAACACACGAATGGAACATTAATTAATTTCGCTAGTCAAGTTGCGGTACAGATTTCAATGAACAAACGACCATCAAGATGTTTAGATGACTGTTGTGCAGTGAATAAAAATATTGATTCGCCTTCAGCACCGTACCAACATGCCAGCAAACCGCCAAAACAACATTCCGCTGTCTTATTATCGTGCCTTCGCAGGGGAACAACACCGCACTCATCCGCACGGACACTTCCATCTGTCAAAATTTGACCAGCGGGAGAGACGGATCAACACGCTGGTACAGGTTGCATGACATCATCACAAAAGTCATCAATTTTTGCAGCCATAAGTCCATGCTGCTAATGTAAGGCTGCGTGCGAAAGGCTTGTTAGGCTAGTGTTGGCTTCGCACGACTTTTTCAACGTCATCTGTTTCCTTTTGCAGAAAGGCGCTAACATCATCGATCCACTCTCCAGGCGCACACGATGATCGAATCACTTCGAAAAACATCTCCCTTCACATTACTCATCGTCTATTTCGCGGTTGATAGCTGTGATGCTGACGCCAAAAATATCGTTAGCAGAACCAATCGCTTTGCCCAAACCCAACATGCCCGAAGGGTCAACCACGCGCTAAGCTTCTTCTTGGGATTACATTCCGATGGTAAGCTTCTTGGAGCATTCGCGCGATACATTCGATACGATCATTAATATCTTTTGGGACGGGTTTCAACGAACTAACATTGAATTGGCCGGTAAGGTTGCGGTATAAATGACGTATCGTAAGGTTTGCGTGAAAAAAACACTACTCCAAACATTTGACACTAATGCAGCCACACATACAAATTAATCTACCTCTAAACAACAGCATGGTGGAAGTTTTTAGCGCATGCAATCACTGTAATGCACTACCCATTCATTCTCGCTTACGGTTAGACTACACACCGCTAACAATACGTTGCCCTTCATTTAGACAAGCTACTGTGTAAGTGAATTTTGCCCCATTTTTTGCACAATTCCATCCATCGGCGTGCAAGAAAATCACTCAAATGCCAATGCCTCCATCCATCTCAAGCTATTGATCTTCTCCCCTCCCCATCCGACATTACAGCATAATATTGCAACTCACACTGCATCGGGCAAGCGGCCGGGCATCTACATATCGTACTGATTGCGCTTTCCCACTTTTTTGTGAGGTTCCAGTTAACACTCTTTACAAAACAAAAAAGATTGTCTGATCGGAAAACAAATGCGACCCGAGCAGTAGAGTGCGTTTCTTGCGTAATAAAACTTCGAGCCCTAGTGTGAATTAAGTCGATGGTATTAAAATCGTGCATCAAACGAAGGAAACATTCGAAAGGGAAATCAAATTTCTATCGCAGCTACCACATAATGCTAAGCAAAAAAATAGAAATAAAAAAACCAAAAACAAGTTGAATGATCAAGGCATCACAAAACCACACAACCGGCCACTAACACACAAAAGTGAACAATATCAATCGATTTTTTTTTGCCAAACTCGAACAAAAACACACCGCCAAGAGGAACAACATGAAGGTGGCCGCATTTATGCTGTTTGTCCAAGTGTTTAACACTATAATTCTTCACAACTGCAACCACAGCTAAGCGGACATTCGCCGCTACCATCAACCCAAATTGTTAAGCGTAAGCGCACAAGTGGGAGAGAAAAAAAAGGAACACACACTTCAAACCATCCACGCGCAATGTCTAACGAGAGGATTTCTCCAAACGAAAGCAAACACGTGAACAAAACAAAAAATCGCAACTACTGCTTGATACTACGATTTGCTCACCCAGATTGAAACAGCAAAAGATTAATGCACTAAACTACAACTGCCAAACACTTTTGTGCATGGTACACCGAAAAAAAAAACATACGGACGATCAAACAACATCGAATGCATATACACCGCCCACCCCATCATCATCCCAGAAGGGGTAAGATAAGGGAGATGAAGTATGGGGCTAATATGTACGGTTATGAGCTAAACCACTAGTTGTCCGGCAGAGGCGTAGGAGTACCTGTTGTTTACGAAAAAAAAAACCCCACAGTATTCCAAAACCGTTCACCCGTCCCATTCGCAAAGCCCCCGGTGAGTATAGTGCACTTACCGTGTGTCTAAACTTTCGAGAGTTTGCGTTTCGCGCGGATAGACTAATCGACACCTCTCCGGACGCTTGTTCGTTACGCTTTGGCTACCATCGAAGCGGTGTGGTAGTGAGTTTGGCACCACCACCACCACACTGCGAAAGATGTGCACGTTCGCATCATCTTCGTTTCATCGTCCATTGATCAAACATCAACATAAGAAAACTTTCGCTAATTGCACGCGCTTTGGGAGGTGGGCCAGGTTTTGGTATATTATTTCCCATCGCCGGTGCTATAGCACCGTTGCACCAGGCATATTAATCATCTACGGGCAATCTATCACCCTTTTTTCGATCGCAGTTTTACGTTAGTTTATTAATCAGCAGCTGAACAATCGGTTGAGCTGCAGGCTGATACGCATTCAAACCGGGGAAGAGTTCATGGTATTGATAAGAATAATTATATACCATTCATTTGCCATCGTTCGTTAACTTCCAGTAAAAAAAAGATGGATACAAATGAACGTAAACAACTGCTATCTGGAGCGGCTCGGTGACCGAGAAAAGGCATGGGATCGAATCCCATTCGGACCGTCCCCCCGTATGCAGGATTGACTATCCTATCCTGTTGCGGGTAAAACTCAAGTGACGGAGGCCAGAAATCGCATGGTAAGACCTCTCGAGGTTGTAGAATCATAGAAGAAGAAGAAACATCTGCCAAGATGGTTACAACTGATATTATATAAAACTTATAATTTCATACACGCTTTTGATTGAGGCACGAACCCTGCCCAAAGCTGGCGGAAACCTCTTATCCGTTTTAGACATGAAAATGATCTCTACAAATGTTTGGATTAGTATACGTGGAACAGACTTACACTAGTGATTTGAATAATAATCTCAACAATCTCAATTTGTACGTCATTCAATCAGTTATACAAATTAAATACGCCAAAATCCGATGCTATGAACATGTCATTCGTATGACACCGAACGACCAAATCCGTTCCATTTTTTTAGTTCGCTTACAAGGATACGGAAGGTCGTTTGAATTACCAAGCAGCAAGTCAAGTTTTCGAATTGGTTGAAGTTCTTCAAAAATACATAAATAGTTACAAACATATATGTTACTGTAACAAACCATCTTTACAAAACGGAATTCTATGCATGTTTCAAATAGGATTTAAAAAAAAATCCTTCAAAATCTACAATAATTCTCAATTCATTATACACGTCAATGGGACAGCCGGTAACAAGATCAAACGAATGCTCACGACCAGCTCCAGGGAATGATTCGTTTCATTTTTTTTTTCCACAGCACAAAACAAAATCCTGCTGAAGCTAGATATCCCATCCGAAGCCGAAATGCTCACTCCCGTGCCGCCCGTATCACCGCAAGAACGTAAGTACGAGTGGTTTTAAAGCACACTCAAATCCGTTCCCACACATTTGCCCAAATTTCCCAAATCTGCCATACCCGCGAGCTGCTGTACAATGGAACTGCAGCACTAAACCGTTCTTTAATTTCTCGCTCCTCCGGGTAAACAGGTAAGCATCGCTCAAGCTAAATACATTCTGGCAGTATCGCGCGCCAGTCAGTCAGCACTGACTCGTAGTACTCGAGCCGCCGTCGCCAGCCCGGGCGTCAATTTAATTCCGGCACGTTGTACCATTACCATCAACACACGGCCGATAGGAAAGCCCAACACGATTACGCAAAGTGCCTGATAAGCCCTTCGGCAAAAGGTATTTTCCTCGATCCTGTTTAGTTGCTGTTGTTTTGTTTTTATTTTTTTGCTTCGTGCGTTCCACTGACGCCACACTGAATGGATTTTATATTCTTCTGATGTTGTTTTCTTCTTCCAACTTTGCTTCTTTCCCCGTTTTGCCACGAATGTTCCCTGTGGAGTGTTCTTCCGCTTTAGTGGCGGCACGCCTTCGGAACAAGAGGAAAATCGTACAATTTCCACCACCGTTTCGATGGCGGTGCACGCGATCTATTATATAATTTTTCCGCCTGCGTCTTTTTTTGCCCTGTAACCGATCCCTTTCCACCAGGCAAGGGTAGGTTTCGGGTAGAAGGTGTTCTTTTCAATTTTCTTTCAGTCTCCCCCTCCACATCCACGGTGGACATCACACATCTTTTCCACCGTAAAGGCATAATCAGGTTTGGTTCGATCGTTCAAACGAAAGGGAAAAACAAAACACCGCCGTGATCTACGGCAAGAACGTAAGGTGTTGGTGTAGAAAATCTGTTACATGAATAAACCCGCACAGCGAGCCGCGCTGCGTTCTTTCATCGCTCCAACCACGTCCGAGAATCTGGGGTTTGGTTGGAAAAATGCTCTGTTTTCCACCACCCGTCATGAAACCGACCAACGTAGCTACGTCATTTTCCGTCAGCATCACGCGATCAGCTGAAACGCGGCACAGCACGGCGAGACAGAAAATTTCTCCACCCGTTAAATGTCAATCCAACCAACTTCCAACAGCCGGACGGGTTGAGTTTTCTTTGCCCTTTGCGTTTCTTCCCCCTCCCTTTAATACTGTTTGGGTTTGCATTTGCTTGCTTTTTCTATACCATCATTGCAAACCGTTCGTTCTGTTCCGTCCGGCAAAGATTGAAATCGAACATTTCTCTTCCAACTGGTAGCGCCAACGGATTGACGAATTAGGTGCCACCGGGGAAATAGGAATGAAGAAAAAAATAGACTCACGCACACAGGTATGGGTAAACTCGGATGGTAGCATAAAGCGGTACAGACACGCGGGCAAAAAAACGCACACACAAATGGCAAATCTAGCGCGGGCGTTTGAGCGAAGAAAACGTTTGTGACTTTACATAAACACCTCGCGGCGCTGCACCATTCACGGACCCGCTTACCAAGGCGCGATGGAAATCGGCCAAAACTACCACGTCTCCAAGGAGTGCGTCTCTTTACCGCAGCTCCCGGTGCAAAATTTATCACCCGGAAAAACGCACGTGGTGCGTTTTGTTGCTGTGTACAGCGGTTGGGATGGATGTGTGAGGGTTCGTTTAGGCGTATTTGTTGTTTTTGCTAACGAAATGTTTCATTTCCAATACCACCGCTTAGTTTCACCTTTTCCATGACGCTTGGTCGGTCGTCAATGTAAAATAGCAAATACGTGAAGACACAACCGAATCGGGAGAATAGTTTGCCGTGGTGGCAAAAATAGAACTATGAAGTCGATCGAAACAACAGCACGGAAGGGACGTTGATTTATCCCGGGAAATGATGGCAAACAACAAAACGGTGGTATTCCCCAAAAAAAACCTACCCCCGGGGAAACGTAACCGTTGGTAATCGAATACCTCACGGATACGGATGTATTGTATAACATCCGCAACGAGCAATCGTACAATATGATTGAATGGAAGAAAATAAACAATCCGAGCAGATTTAGACATGAATGAAATTTCCATTCGTACGATTCGAAATACGCGAACGAATTTTGGAACAGCCTGCCGCAAGAAAAACCCCCGGCAAAGGAGTAGCTAGCCTTCCGTAACGAAGATTTTTTTTTCACATTGAATGCCGCAAAAGAAAACAAAAATATTGTTATAAAATGTAATAAATCATGTAATTACTTTTCATCCGCAGCGATGAAGTTGTTTGTCAACAAACGAACCGACGATTGAAATTGCTGGAAAAAGGGTCAATATTGTTGACCTTTGCCAAACAGGCAAATCTGCTTCACCACACTCTATTTGCACTATTTCCGGCCACTGGTACACTTTCACACTGCATACAACGGATCGTTATTAGTACATGTTGTACAAACGCTAGCAATGATTCAATTTCCACACAATCCACCACTCGTTATGAAATCAAGCACATCTGTGACCACCGTGTAATACAGCTGCAAAACAATTGGATAAATTTCATTTAAAAAAATACAACACTCACTTACAAATAGCTACAATCATAATTGTTGCCAAAATGCGTATCTTTTTGCCATTCTTCACATCTTTCCCCTTCTTACACTTTCACTACAGCTGATAAAGAACAGTACCAGAAGGAGAAGCAGATGAACAACCGAACAACAACAAAAAACACGCGCAAACAATTTCCATTTTCTTCCTCCGCAACTCTCACAATCCTCCTGGTGGGTCTATTACACTTTTAATTTCTCAATCTTATTTTTCCACCAACCAACAAAAAAATGAAACCCATATAACCGCACGTCTTTGAGTTAACTTTTGGGCTTAGCCAAACGGTGATGGGTTCGATTGAAGTTTTTCGTTTTAGATTTTCTACTCCACTTTTCCTATTGCGCAAACAAACCACATATATACACAGAGACACACACAACACAAACTCGCAGTAAAGTTGTGCAACTTTATTTGGATTGTTACTACATTATTTTGCACGAGTGTTTGCTTGGTAAGGTTTTGCACTGTTACAAGCAGTAACATGGATACGCGTAAAATGTCGTTGGAATGATCATGTTACAAACGCTTGTCATTTATGGTGGCATTATTATCCACCATTGGAATGTTACAACTAAATCATTCGAAATCGATTGCGTGCCGCATTTTGACTAGTGTACGGGGTTTTATGACATTCAGAACAGATATTCCAAAAACATAAAATGTCGGTACAATTTTAACTTCACTTAGAATAATACTCTACAGCACAGTATTAAACACACAACGAATAGAACGTATCGGCGAAGACATTCAGTGATACGTTCCAATGGAAGGATATTTTAAACTTCACTAATGTTGAACTTGTGAACGAATTGTATCCTTTACAATAACTTTAACTTAACAACACACAATATTTTACAAATTAACATACACTGTTCAACAAATGGCAGAAGCGACTGGCGCCTTTAACGCCAGCGTGTCTAACAACCACAACGACAATTCCGATGACGATGATGATGATGACAATGGCGAGGACGACAAAGACGACGGGACAAATACAGAAAGGCGGCGTGTAGCAACCATTACCAACCAACGTACCGCGAATAACTGACTGATTTTCCCGATCGGTGCCAGAGTAATATAACCTAAACAAAGTGCAAATCGAGCCCGACGCACCACGAAACCAGATACGCGCCACCGGTACGCTTTCGGGTTTTGTGACGCTCGCCCCGAACGGTACGCTTGGAGCATGGTTCGTGGAACCGCGACCACTCACGGAGAGCATCCGAACGGCCCGAGAGCAACAGCGTGATGCTGAAGCGCACGTTTTGCTGCCGATCTTGATCGGTGGGCACCCATGCTCCGAACGTACGCACACCGGCGTGGAGCTTTTTGGAGCACCGCGAGCCTCTACGAGAGAAAGAGCATCCGAGAATACGGAAAGCATGGCATTCATGTTCGATAGCATGTTGGCTCCAATGCACAGAGACACAAACCATGTGCGTGAATCTGTTCACGGGTGTGTTGCCGCGTTACAAATGCCTTCCAAGTCAAGAATTCATTGCCACAACATGCGGGGAGGGTTCGTTCATTTTGACCAACGAAACAAATACCTCCACACACCGAATCGAACGGAACGGGTACGGATGTAAAGCTTTCGTTTTGAGGTTCGACGAACAAAAAACAGCCCAACGAAAGCGGCGAGGGCGGTAATTTACGTCGTTATGATCGTCGACACAACACCGCTGATCGCATCCGTTCATCGCATCAAGGTTAATGCAACACTGGAATCATGCAGCCCACTTAAGGCATTAAATGATGCAAATGAGTTTTGGGGTATGCTTGTGTGTGTTTTTGTTTCAAATCCCCAACACGCAAAAAAGAAACGCAAATAATTTCCAAAACTTCTAGCAGTTTTAATGGATAATATGCAACTATGGTAGTGATTAATAGCGATGCAATTTTAAAACCATTCTTTGACCTTACATGTTCAAAATTACATATGACGCTTTAAAAATGATAAATTTCAATCCAATGCTTAATAACAAACTGCTTGTGATGGTTAAACCATAATAACCAATAAAAGTCAAAATTTTCATTTTATTCCAATTTCCTTTCTTTCTAATTTTTACCACTCTTTAAGAAGCAATATTTTTCCTTATAGAAGTTTTCATTAATATTTATTTGAAATTTTCCATATTTTAACATATTACTTTTGAATTTATATTTCAATTATTTTGCTATATTTGCTTTTTTGTATATTATGTTCCTTATGCGAAGGTTTCCAACCATGTTTTCGTTCCTGTTTAAGTACTTTAACTAAAGTAATATTTATTTTATATCTCTTTAAGATGAGACTTCTTATAGATATAATAACAAAAACTATTAGCTTTTGTCTACATGCACGCTAACTATAATTTTCCTAAAACGTTCTTCTGTAATTAAAACGATTATAGTGCTCTAACAGTCAATTAGGGCTAGCATCAACTATCGTTTCGCGCCCCGTAATCACACAATTAGCACAACAAATACGATCTAGTTTTGACGTAACAGCACATACCGTGAACCGATCGGATCGTTTATTTATCCTTCCAAACACCAATGATGCAATCAGATAGTCAATTTTATCGCGGTAAACAAACAACATAAATCGACTGCTAGCAATGAACCAAAAATATTAAACGATCGTTTCGCCTAAACTGTGAGATTCACCACATGTTAAATAACACTGTTTCGCTCTCGCCCATACGCGCCATCACCCGGTAGTGTTGCATGCAAATCGAACATCTCTAGATCTACTTCACGCGTGAAGGGAAACACACAAACACCGGCCCTTAACACCGAGCTCCAGCAAGATCAGGTTTGCCCCACCATTTGCAAAAGGGGCGCACGAAGTTTTCCCGACTACTCGCTCACGAGTGCCGGAAGTACTCATGCTCCCCTGCGGTTGTTGCTCAGTCTCTCACAAATCGCCCCTTCGTTATAATGTGCTATACCCAACGTTCGGGGCGCTCGATTGTGTTCGGTCGGGAAACTGAATGAGGATCTATTTTTATCAACCATTATGATTTTTCCACTTTTCATCCCGTTGCAGAGCTATCGCCAATCCGCAAACCACATGTGCGTTTCGTCGTTTGTTGTCCTAGTAAATCTGCTGCCTCGCCAATCTCATACGTCAAATGTGCAAATCTCTTTTTCTCCTGCCTTTTTATCTATCCATGTGCCGATCTCGCTCTCCCCCGATTGTTGCTGCCCGCTATCGTTCGCTCTCGCTTATGCCCGATGTTGTAGTGCATGTTTTCAATGTGCTTCCACACCGCTCTTATCTCTGTAGCCATTTTCCAACCTTGTAGGCACCCTTCCGCACGGTCCCAGATCCTGACCGTATCAAGTGTGTTTGGGTGTCGGCACGGTTGCCAACCGTAACCAACGCTCACGGCGGCACCGACCACATGACTCACCTTGCAGTGTCCTTCGGCTACGAACCAAACAAGGATACACCGCTCTTCCGTCGCAAAAAAGCAGCGGTCTAATGTTGCTGATAGTTTTTCATCGCCTTCTTTCTTCGTTGTCTCGTCCCTGGTTTGCTTCCGCAACCGCCATCGCTATTTTCAACCGCATGGTACCTTTCTGCCAGCAAGAATGTATTGTAAATCCAGACAATTCAGACAATCGTGAGCGTTGCGTTGCGGAGCGGGAGGATATGGTAATTCCAGCAGCATATGCTGTTTGGCTAGCCCATTGTCCGCGCAGCCCACCGATTTGGGTAGCTCCGGGGCCAGTGACACCGGAAGGAATGGTTTACCGTGCCGCTAACGCAAGAACGAAACTCGCCTGCGCTGCTGCAGTCTAAGGAGCAGCATTCAACCATTAGAATGCTTGGCAGGGCAATAGAGTGAAGACGGCAGAAAAAAGCAACCCCTTCGAAGAAAAAGAAACACATTTCCGCACACAGGAACGTGCGATCGATTCCATGGCGTTCGGTCGGGGCCAACGGAGCGTTTGCTGCTCTGTTTGTTGGAGTGAAGGTAGGTGGCAACACCGGCACCGAACCGGGAGGCAAGCATTTGCAGCCAGGGCCTGCCCTAACGGAGCATACGGAAGTGCGGCACAGAACTGTCGTGTTAAAGGATTTCGGAAGGACACGGAAGGACTCCAAACTGCGGCAATAAATGAGCATGCAATCGCACGAACATCAAATAACAGTAAGCGTTTGCATGCATGACTGTACAAAGGTAATCATACTGTTTTTCTAGATAAATTAAATAAAGAAAAACACCCAACAGTGTACAGTATTCATATATTTTTACTAGATTCATAATGTTTTTTTTTTGCCTATAGATTTATGCTATCAAAAAATAACCCAAAAAGAACCTGTGTTTTTTTTTTTAATTTATAGAAAAGATTACATAAAATAGAAAACGATTTTAGAATAAACAGCTTCATGCACACAGCTTCACCAAATATGTTGAACATATATAATATGAGTTATATCCATACGGACACAGCTCAAACTATCTGTTTTCCACAAATGAAGTGTTATATAACGATATGTGTAACCTAAATGCAAATGCTATGTTTGACCAAAAGAGTTATGCAACAATATGGATCAAATTCAACCCCCAAAAACCCAATCATGGAAGTTGTTACAGACGAAAAGAAAAGAAAATCGTAACCACACGACCTGTTCACTCCGAAGCAATTCCACACGCCTATACAGAGACAGCCATATCCTGCTGAAAGATATTGTATCCTCACACACGTTTCATCGCATATCATCGTAATCTTTCTGAAAGTTAACAAAGTAAAACTAAAAAGGATGTCAACCGACGTGAAAAAGGTAGCCAGTGAACAAACGCAAGAACACACTTCAGCCCATGCTCAACTGAGACCTAAACAAGCAAAACTAAAGCGTGCAGATACAACCTTTAATCCCTTCTAACCTGCTCACAACGATACGGCATTCTATGAGACAGCACAGACTGAGCGACTTTTAAACGCTTTTGGTTTGATAAGATCAATTGGAAGATATAAATTGTATTTCGCACAGGCTGTTTTTTGTTTTGAATTCATTAATCAAAATTTGAACAAAAATCAAAATTAAACTGCATAAATGTAATACTATTTCTATTTCTTTTTCAACAAATCCAACACACTAACAAATCCAATAAAAACTGAAGATCGTATCACAAAATAAATCCACAATAGTGCAGAAACCTGTCCATAAAAAAGAGGACCACATCCATTGAAACGAATGTAATAAAAACTCTACGGCAGTAACAATCACATAACTGCTTTTAACACTTGAACAACCTTTCGGAAAAGTGATTGACCGAAGCACTGTTAACAGCTTGTACCATTACCGATAAATATCCGTCGGTTTAATGCCGATGATGGGGGCGCCTGGTTACTGACACGTCTATAAAAAAAGGTCGTCGGCATCCTGGGACAGTTATTTTCAGCAATCGTCTTATATTTAAGAGACAACAACTTAATCTATCCCTTCGATTTATTGCATGATGAAACGCGAAACACTGCAACGAATGCGGTTTGGGCAACGTTGTGGTTCGACTCACTATCGTAAAATATTTGCCAACCTCCTTTGTCGCCCCACCGACTAAGTAAACTATCCTACTGAACGGTTGCTTTTTATTGGTATTTCAATCAACTTTTCAAACATGTTTTCTATCTTATTTAAGGCATGTTTCGAGTTTGAGGAATAACTTGATTAACATCCACATTGACACACAATTTAATATAACCTTTCAAAAACACTTGTTGCCCAGTCATCAAACAACCAAGCAAATCTAAATACTTGACATTATTCAACATAATATTTCACAGACGCAAACAAAGGCGACCATTTATCATTCTTCGTATTTCGTATAATCGTACATTCTCAGTTAAGGTTTAGGAAAAATCTCCTAATCGACATAATTTTGACTATCCGAAAACTATCAATCAACCATTTACATGAGGATCATCGATCGGTAGCACGAACCTTTGCACACAATTTATCGTTACAGCATCAACATGCCACCAACAACTGGCACTGATACGCGTAAGTTTTGATGTCCGATGATCGGTAAACTCAACACACTATTTATGCCGCCGCTAGCAAACGACAGTACGTGCCGAGGACGTGGACAGGCAACAACACTTTCATCTGGCCTAACACAGACATTCGATACTGGTAAGTATTTTTCCTTCCGGGTTAAAAGTCAATCAGCCCATTTTCCGTGCTAGTTTGCCTCACCAGATAAGCTACACAGGAAATGGAAGGCAATGTTGCTTGCTTGTTCTGCTGATGCGAAAGGCGAATCTGCACACATGCCTGAAACCTGGTAAGAGGCACCAGCAGTGGCAGTGCACTGGTAGCTAAGCAATTTTTACGATACCCGTACCGAGCACAGCACGATGTGAACGTGTTCGGTAAATATGTAGGAAGGAAGTAATACTAACCTCCACTGTTTCGTTCCCACCAGCCCCGAAACGCAGATAACGGAGGTCGACGTCATGCAGCCTCCGCCATATTGACCTGGTAGAGACTGTAATAGCGGCATCGCAAAAGGGGCCCACGCTGGCATAACCGAACCATTCAATTTCATCTCGCCAAGAAGTTCTCTAATGTCAGCAGCAACCGACGAAACATAACACGCCGGACAACGTAGTACTACATTTTGACCCTGACAAACGAACCCACCAAGAATAAGGAATCAAAGGGATAACAAAGAGCGTCTGCATGGGATGAGCTCGGTATGGTGCATGGATAGAACGACCACCAACCAGCCAGCAATGTTTATGCTCTGCCACTGTCACTCGGTTTGTACTCAATTGCCCGGTGCGTCCGACCGAGCTGGGCTTTAAAAGATGAGGAAAATCTCCTACCTTCTTATGATGATTGCCACCGTCGTTTCTGCCTTATCGGGTCCAGGTTACTTTACGCCACTCACGTTCAAAGCATTACAAACACACATACACTGACCCGGCCGGAAGCTAACCCGTACACACGACGGATACCTCCGATGCGAAGGTAATCATAAGTGCACGAACAAGTAAAAGCTCTTTTTCATCACATTTTTCTCCCATTGGTTTCGCCCATCAATTTAATGTGTCGGTAAAAGGCGTTTGTATGCTTTTCTCGCACTTACTTAGCAACCGGACAAAGCTCAGAGCCGTCTGCCAGGAGGGGGGAAAGGAGTTAGCATCGCACCGTGCCGAGGAGAAAAGGTTCCAGCAGAGAAGACTTTCGGGGTTAGAAAACGCTTCTTATAAATTGTACCAATTGTTGCTACCCTACTGACCATCGGTCAGAAGCATACATCTAACCTATGGCCACAGATGTCCTAGCAACCGACACATACAACAATAGTGGACACATATCCACCCATACATCCAGATCTTTTATTTTATTCCCAGCAAAAAACATCTTCCCTTTTGGCTGCTGGTTTTTCTCTCGTCTTGCATTCGTCTGGCAGTGCAAACATACTGCAACATGAACAGAAGCCGGGTGCCTAAGACAGTTCCATTCGAATTCATTCGGCCAACGCTTCGAACGCTTTGCGAGTGAAGATGCTTTGACAAAACTTAGCACTATCCGAGAGCGAACGTGTTGCACGTCGTGTGAATTTGTCTTTCTACTTTAGTGCTCGCCGGGAAGGGACGACACAGGAAAGCAGCGTTTACGTTTCTGTGCTTGTGCGTGTGTGTGTCAGGAAATCTATGGGAATGAATAAGCTTAAAATGCTATAATTCAGTTCAGTTCTGTCAGCTGCATCAAGGCGATGCTTTGCAGTGTTTCGTACCAGCAGCACTTCTCGAAGCTGCTCTAATTGAAGGTTCTAATAGCATTAGCTAACATGTGGAATGGTGCTTTCTGGGAAAAGTAGTCGAGAAGATGAACTACATTTATGACGGGTGTCTGTTTGGAAGGCAGCAATTCTGAGCAATCCTGCCGGATTAACACCGACTACTACTGCTGAGCCATGCCTTGTACTTTAGCTCTCGGTCTGATGGCAACTGGTTAGTATGATGTGAAAATATACATCGTACCATTTTACGAACTGTTATCAAGAATGATTACATTAACTCCGGATTGCGGGTGTCTTATACAAATTTGGTTTGCTTTTTTTCCGCGCGAAAAACTAAACAAGAGACTGTGCACCACCATTTCAAAAGCACCCATCAACATCAGAATAGAAGAAGATATAAAAACACTTTTTCCAGCATGGATTTTTATAAATTGAACAAAACGAGGTTCTTCTTGTTTATTCAAAAATTAGACATTTGTACATAAAGGAAAAGAACACTTTTCCAATGCAGCATATTGCACAAAGCAAATGTAAACCCGTGTTCCAAACCGCAACCGATCTTCTGGCGGCCCCTTTACTCCTTTTTGAACCTGCACACGGGGTAGAAAAAACACTTCACCGTAAACCATTGGCCACTGCAGTTATGAGTTTATTAAATGTAGTCCCAGCATTCACATGTCGAACGGCCAAACAGCAACCTATACCGAAACGAAAAACACAAAAAAGCGCCATATCATTGCGTTCTGTTTGCTTGCGCATGTATGCAGGTACGATTGGAGGATAAAAAGAAAAATGGTTTCATTTACGGTTTGCGGTCGGTTGCCTTTGAGCAAATCTTTCTTTCATCAGTTAATTTTTTCAGCTTTGCATCAGTGCACAACCAACAAACGAGGGGGAAAACATACCACCAACCGCTTAGGCCCGCTTGGCTCTTAACATGCTCAATTTTTGGCTAGCGTTAAGCTGCAAATAGTGCATGGGAATCGTTTCGTCCGAATGGAAAAATGGTTTCATTTTTCCGGGGCGAGGGAAAATAGAGCTTCTTTTTTCTGCACTGACCAGAGGTAATGCGAGAACCGAACGTTTGTCGTATGACACTATAGCGTAAGCTTTACAAAACGGCAGCCAACTGCTTGGTGGACAGCAAAAAATGTGTATCTCTAGTAATATATCTCTCCTAAATTGCAGGATGTGTTTGGGTGTGCGGTGTCCTTTCTGCCCGGGGTTCGGCCAAGATAGAACAAACTTGTGGTAAACCTTTGGTGTTTGGCTCGTATCGAGGGGGTTTTTTTTTTCTCCCTAGCCAATAACAAAACAGGTCCCGGTGTAGCATAGCAAAACCTCAAAAGCAGCATAGAACGATGAAGAACCCCTGGAAAAAATAACAAATTCTAGAGCAGCGTACTATGAAATTTAAATTTTTAATGAATTTTTATGAAGGCATTTTATCATCGTTGCCACATCCTTGCTTAGCTTAGAAAGCATCCTGCATGCTTGGAAATACACATTTTTGGTACAACAAAAAACACATCAATCGTTTTCATTTCAATCGACGTGCATGAGGCATGCATGACCGGAATTCTCATAATTAGCAGTGTTACATCGAACATGGAATTTATCAAAATACGTCGAAATAGCTCCCAAAATGTTAACCCCTCTTTATGAATGCGGGTATGTAACGAGTTAAACTGTTTTCGTATTTAAATTGCTTTAAAGTAAGTGTTGAAGCATATGCGATATAATTTCTCAACCTTACTCAATCGACAATTTTAGAACAGAATGCTAGTTACTATTTTATACCGTTCTAAGAACGATTAAACGAATGCTTTCCTAAATAGCTTGATGCAAACCAAACCTTGAGAAATAACCGGAATAAAAAGCTTCCCCTATGCACAGGACTGGCAATGTACAAACGGTTTTCGGTACTTATTCACATGAGCAGTTTTAATTAAGCCATCAGCAGAGCGAGAGGGAAGCGAATAGACATTTTTATGGTCCCAAAGTCCTTCTGGAAAACTCAAGCACGAACTAAATTCTTATCCCCCCGACCGGTCGACAAACGGTACGAGCGCTATGAAAGCGATGAAATGTACCACCCTGTGTGAGTGGGGAGGGTTTTTTTTTGTTTCTCGTCATAGTCAAGGCAAAATATTTTCCCCCCTTTTTTCTCATCACTGCCCTCAAATGTTTGCATACGTGTATGCAATATGTCTGCGACTGTTGGAGCAAAAAAAGGTAGTGGAAAAAAAGCACCCAGATAGGCCCACTTGCCTGATAGCCTATTCGTATCTTTTATCGTTCTTTCGCTGCAGTCCCATGTTTTATCCTTAGCCTCATTGCCTTAGTGGTTAAGCCGATGTCATCCAGCGGTGAACGAGGACAAACGCAAATCTCGCCAGACGATAGTGTTCATAAACACCGAGCCCACCCAGAATCCAGACTATTTCCATCGAGGGACACGGAACGTACACCAAAAAAGCTTCGGCGACATTTGCGGGTAAAATGAGACTGCCGCGAGTGCAACGACGGCCGGAGCCGAGTGAAGGAGCGTTGGCTTAATTACAGGAATGTTTATTAAAATATTTAATATTCGAGGGACTTAAGAACGAAACGATGACAGCAATGCAAACGAGCAAAAGGGCCACGACCGAAACGAAAGGGGTTGTGTATGAAACTTTTACCGACGAAATAGCTGCCCAGCGACAAACGATGGACATCCGAAAAACTCGATTGAGTATACTACGCATACACCGAAGTACGTCTGGGGATGCGTTCAAAAGCAGTCTTTACGTTTCACCAACGCTGGCCAACTTTGGGGAAGCTTATCGGAAGCATTCGGGAACTTTATTCGAACCACAAAAATTTGCTGCAGGGTAGGACATTAAATTTTTGGATGTACTAATATTTCATATAATGCTCTTTCTATTCTCTGTCAACGCAATACGGGTAGAAATATTATAGACGTGTTAAAGCACTCTTAAAGCTACTCAAAATAAAGTAAAAGTAGTGTATTTCGACAACAAACATTCACAGGACGAAAACATCATTTATTGACACACAGCACAAAACGAAAGCAAAAGAAAATTCGCACAAGAAAACACATCCCACTACCAGCTGACCAAAAAAGACGAGGCGTCTCCATAACATCCGACTGAAGTCTTGCTGGAATTTAGTACATTTTATTTTGACCATAACCCCTACAAAAGCAACACACGGACGAAAAGGGGAAAGAAAATAAAAACAATTCACACAGCAAATGTACCTACCCTGTCGTTCGATTTCAAATTGAACCGCCAGGAAACGGTAGGAAGGAGCGCACCAAATAAATAGAAACCGTGCTTATCGGATCCAAACGGGGGAAATATTGCATCGCTGCAAAAACGATTGAGAATGTTTCAATCCACATAGAGAAATCCTGTTCAATTTAACCATACGATTAGGTGGAGGAAAATACCATACATATACAACGACAAAATGCTTTCTGCGGTTAACGACGGCAGACTTATTGAGCTGTAATTTTCACTTACCGTACGGAAAGGGGAATTTCTTCATTTGAAAGTGTCTTATAAAAATTCGTCCTGTAATAGCTTAACTCACGAACAAATTGCCGGTGAAGATGGGTTGTGTGCACTAACCTGTAAAGAGAAAAAATTAAATGATTTAAAATTTTAGCTTCAATAAGGTTTTACTTTGTAATTTTGTACATTTTTTTGGGACACTCAATGTTTCTAAAGAAACAAATTATTAAGCTTTTTATGTAAATATCGCAACTTTGACATGACCACCGGATGGATGAAGTGAACATTTTCAATGTTAAAATCATTCAAATAAATTAACACGTTACTTGAAAACCACTAGCATTTTAGAATCTTATCTACCGCTGCATCAAGCAAAGGAAGACACACAATGAGCATGCTTAATTTCATATACATGTTCCAATGTTTGCTTAAAATAATTGTCTGTAGCATGCATGAAATGCTTACTGATCAAAGAGTCGTGCCAAACATCAAATGAAATATGCGTCAAAGAGACTTCTGCACTGGCAAATGAGATACGCTTGTTCAACACTATCGCAAAGCTCAAGTGAACAGTTAATTGGTGAACATAGAAGCGATTTTATGAACACCTTTCTCAACTCATCAAGAGACGAGAAGAGGGTGAAAAAACATTACCTTGCATCGTTAAGCATCGTTTCCGAACGATATTAACATCCTCAAACTGAGCATATTAGTGTAATTTTATGAAGAAATCGTTTTAATGGATAAAGCACAAGTTTATGAGCAGCTTTAGTTTCAGTAATATTTTCCAAGGCTATAGAAAATTTATAACTAAAACCAAAATAAAAAACAAAGCTAGAAGCTTAGGCTTATTTATATCTTACTTATATATCACATCATCTTATTTAAAAAGAATTCTACTTAAATAAATCAATTATAGAAATGAAACAGAAACACCATTCAATTATTTGTTCAAAGCTCCAATATAATATATCTTTGTAATTGGAATAAAACAACAACCGTCCAACACGACAAAATAAAATCCCAGTCTTCTGCCAAACGAAGAACCACATTTGTTTTTCATAGAAGAAAAAAAATCTGATAATGACATTAAACACTCAGCAAAGATATCTTTCATATCTAAGTACCAAACTTCCTTGCCTGCTGGACTCATAACTTATGCCACTCTGCCATTCTACACTTCGAGGCAATCGCATTTCAGCTCTGTTGAAATTAACTGATGCGCGATAAGACAATACGTACTATTTTCCACTTTGTGGTAGACACTCTCCTGTGCTGCACAGTGACAAAGTTACCTAACCTACTAAACTTACACCGTCCGACCAATCAAACCTTGCGGCAACACATCACAATAACGCCGTAGATAAAAAGCCTAACAATCTAATTTGACTAGACATCACATCGGCCTGATCAACCTGGACCGAAAGCTTTGCTACACACTGCTAGCGTCCTCCAACGAACAGTCATTGGAAGAAGAATAAGAAGAAGAACGAAACATTCCCACAAACGATAGCAACCATCAGCCGGGACTGTTTGCCACGACCGGAATCGGAAATAGAACGCTGTCCTTCGTGTGCTGCCGCCCGCAAAACAGTACGATAAACATCTTTATTGGTGAATTCATATTCCTGCCGTGCGTATATTTGCCCGCTGGTATTTGTGTAATCAGTAGAAAATCGTTGCTAGCCTGATGATCCTGGCAAGGAAGTCATCGTACTACGGTGAGTCGGTCCGCATTACCAAAGTAGTGACTTTTCGGCTAACATATTCATCAACGAAAGTTTTCTCCTTGTAGTTGCACATTGTACATTAACTTTGAGGGACTCCGTTTTCTCGCAGCTGACAGTAACGGGTTAAGTTAAGGTTATTTTGAATCACGATTGGTTGGCATCATTACGTCATTTTTTCTACTAAACCCAAAACAACAAAGCGGTGAATGCGACAAGGAATAAATGGAAAGAAAATATTTTTAATATTAAAAAACATCATAGTAACATTATTTCATCAAAAACATCTATTAAGGCTGGTGTTAAACTTTAGTAATTAGTAATATCTCCTTCAAATTTAGTGGTTATCCTGGAAAAGCCTTAGGCAACAGGCTTTTTTGCTTGGTAGATCTACCACTACGACCACTTTTGCTGCTTCTGTTATTCAAGTTGATGCAACAACCCTATATTAAAATCGGTAGATCTACTTCTGAACATTTCCCTTGTTTCTCATTCATTCCTCAAGCCAGTGTTATGATATATTTCTGATTGTGTTATTGTTTCTGTTTGTTAATAATGCTGTTCTAACTAATTCTAATCCAATTAGTAGTTATGTGTTCTTTGTCGATGATCTTTTAATTTCATTACTCGTCATTCCATAGCAGAAATTGATACGTCTGTTCCTTATAATCTGATAGTACTTTATTGTGGTTTTGAGCGAGTTTTATATATGTTCAAACATGGTTTATGTATCTGTTTGTGAAACAAAGAAACAAACGAGTAATACAAATACAAAATAATAATTATTTCTATTACTTCCTTGCTACTTTTGAATAATCTGATAAAAATAAACAAAGAACAACAATAATTTAAACTATAATGTTAGACAATTATGCGTAGTCATGCATAGAACTTTTATAAAGACAAACATTAGTATATGATTTTGATTTCAATTAAATTCAACTCCTCAATCAAGCAATACAGCATGGCCGGTCAACATGAATAAAAAAATCCTCAATTTCTTCTTGGTGTAATGAACTGTTAGTTATTAATTATGTTACAGTTTTAATAGAATTTCCGAAGCTAGAATGCAAAAAATCTTTAGCGTCGTTGAAAGCACATTTTGACGTTATGCCTCAGCACAATTAAATAAGCACATTTCCATCCGTCATCCAAACAATCAAAAACTTCAAGACTCAGAATCCAAGACTGCTCCAACTTTAACGCACCAAGAGTTTCTCCGGTGAGAGTAAGTTTGCAGCATAAAACTAAAAATCCCAAGCGCCCATCCATTCCTCTATCAATTTTTAGCTCATTTTAATTTTTCTAGCACCCACTTCCCTGAGACTAAGATCCGACACAAGGGGAAACCACCAAAATTATTCATACACTTTTTTGATGATAATTAATGCGATTTTCATGCGACGGAACAGAGACGAGCAAACAGAGAGGCGACCCCTTACCGGTTGACAAATTATTCCCGCAATGTGTGAACTTGGAATTTGTAGATTCGCGAAACCGTTGAAAGAATGAAGTGTAGGTGTATGGTTTTGTATAAATATATTTGGCACCCACGACGCAGAACAAACATTATGTGTCCAACCCGAGGGTGTCCAGCTACGAGAACGCTTTATTTGACAACCGTGCGAAGGCAAACAGGTACCGGGCACTAGCTTCAATTTACAAGTCGTAAAGAAGGAATACTTTTTTGCACTTTAGCACATGTGCTACCGACGGAGATAAATTTAAACAATTTAGTTTCTGCTGGCAATTTTCCAACCACAATTTGTTGCACAGCATAGTGGCAAACACTCCGACATTTTTACGCACACTGCATGTTGCGTTCACCCGAAAAAATCTTTACCTTCCACATTAAGTCACAACGTTGCAGTCAATCAACTCGCAATCATGTCAGGTATAATCGTTCATGTTATACGTAACACAATTTTCACTCAACGTGTTCATTTGCACCTAGCGCGAAGTGTATCGTGCAACGTTTGCTCGGGAAATAACTAAAACCAATCGCACCTCCATGCCGCCAAGCTTAAATAATCCGATTAGATTAACACAAATGCCCTTCCGTCGATGGCAAAACGGACGCAAACAGGGCACCATCATCAATATCGACAAACGGACACTAGGCCCACTCACAAACTATCACTAAATAAGGGCACAAACGCAACCCGCAGTCAATGCACAACCGACGCACCTTCGTCAATCAGGACGGCTGCATCAGATAGTGCGGCAAAACTGCAACCGATGCCGAACAGCGGTCGTGCACTTCCATCAGTGTCCATGTTAAGACCACGCTTAAGGGCCCGCAAGACGCCGTTGACAGATCACAACGAATCAGCGATGGCAAACGGTCAAATAAACGCGCTGGCTTCCGAACGCATGTACACACTGAAGCGTAAAGTAAATGTTAGTACGCACTAACAAGATTAGGCCGCATAACGCACGACGACGATCATGCCAGACGTTTGGCACCGTAGCAACGCATCGGACGAGTTACGGGTAGGATAACCCGTTCTCATCACGTTTTTCTTTTCATGTCGCTTTGCACTTAAATTGCGTTTTGCTTCTAGTTGTCCGCTTATCCATCGCATGCACTCGAATGCTTTTATCGGACCGGTCGATATGGCCGTGATAGCTATCCCATAACGGATTCAGCACATCAACGGCTGACCTTGCTTTGCTTTTCAAGGCGGGCGACTGTCAGTATTTGAGCAAAAGCGTGTTGTTTTTTTTTGCATACCAGAGATTGCATTTTTATGCAATTCAAATATTTAAATAAACAAGCACATGTACCTTCCTGAATAGTGTAGCAAAAAAAATAGTGGCAAATTAAATGATCAGCCTTCGCCATTTTTAGAGGAATAAAATAAATAAAATAAATAAAAAAAACAGTAATGGATTCATTTTTAATTATTGTGCTAATGATTTTTTTAAATAAGTTGAAACGTCAAACAAGCACCAAGTTACATGTTATTTAATGATTTATGATAATTATCCGACTGCGTAGTAAATAAATCCAATACGCTCTGTCAAAAAATACAAAGAAAATCGTACCAAATCCTAATCCTACTTAGCAGATGTCTTCCAAAGGACCGAGCAGGCGGCATAAAACGCTGGTATAGAAATCAATGAGACAAAAACCAAAATAATGATGGCTCCAACAGCACACATTCTGACCTACGCAACTATGGTGTAGATAAGCGATCTCTTTTTTTATTAGTTGTCTAAAACATTCGCAACCTTGGGTCTCTGTATAGGACTGTAAGGACAAAACATAGATGTTAAGTAGAACGCAAATGTGTTGACTGCTTACACACGTAAATCTCTGAAACATGGACCTTATCCAAAACTGACGAAGCCCGCTTAACCACATTGAGGAGGAAGATACTCCAAAAAGGGTTCCCACAGTCAGATCTGTGGGAGGAGAGCTGCTATAAATTGCTACCTCTACGAATTGTAACATGAACTCGCTATTGTACTAGGGATAAGACTCGCAAGACTCCAGTCGGCGGGGTCTCGCCATACGAATTGCAACGAACGACGAAGACCTTTCAGGGCCTCTACATCGACAGAAGAATTGTAGTCGTTAGAAAGAATGGGATAATGAAGGCGCTAGGCCGTGAGCGGTAAAGAGGACTTCTGCAGGAGTCCAAGACCGCGAAATTGTTGATCGGAAAATAAGTATGTTAAGTAAGTAATTGTACCAAACAGGATCGGTCGATCGGGTCGGACTCCAATACCTAGGGAGCATCAAAATATTGAAGCAATTCCCGAAATAGACCAACATGATAAAGATGGATAAATGGACAAAAGATTGAAATTAGATGCTTTTATCACATACATCACTCTCACAGAGCGTTAAGTGTATAATGTCGATTTTTGTGCTATATGGCCTTTCAATTTTATTTATTTCTGTACTACTGAAGAACCATGCAATGGAATGCTCTCTAACCACTGAACACAAACTGCACGCAGACTGTACATTATGCTGTAAAAGAATGTAGCCAGTTCAATGGCCGCACCACACATTCGCAATAAACTATTTAATAATTCATTCAATAAATAACATGCTTTGCTTAAGAGGATGCCACACACAATGCGTCGATGTACGAAACTCCCAGGCCGGTCCGTTTACATCAATCATGCACTCGTTAACGCTTCATACATAATTACGCTACGCATAACGCACAAGTGGACAACAATTCAGCAATTCTGTCGTGCACCGATGAAATAGAATCACTAATATGCTGAAGCCCCAGACACGCACATCCAGACGCGTAACTATTTTTCCGACACCTCTCCAGCTCAGCTCCCTTCGCTCAAACGCACATCGGAACAGCAAGCAACCATGTTTGTCATCCGTTTCTAAGCCTGAAAGCCTGTTCACAGGTAAACACTATGTACTGAACCATGCATGAATGTGATTTTAATTGTTATACAGCCCGCCGATGCACTTTCGTTTGTGATTGGATCTTTCCACCTCGCCGCATTCGGACGCATAAGGACGGAGAGATAGGTGTGATTTCCCGCAGAATGCAGCATATCCCAGCCTCGGTCTCTGCCGCGCGCACTCACCACATCACCTATGATAACGTGAGTGAACAGCCGTGAAACACATCCATTTGCCGATGATATCTGACCGGCACATGAATGGATGCCGGCCTATGCTAATGGTTAGTGAATGCATCACTAGCCGAGGGCAGCAAGGTGACAATTATGTAATTACGCATCGGTAAACAAACATTTGACTTTTTGTTCGGTCCCGATATCGCTCCGGTACGGCTGACAATGGTGCGAACAGTAGTTAATGTTCGTGTAATGGGAAATTTGCGAACAAGGCATGTTTTATGGTCCCTGCAACGAGCAACGACGAGCGTTAAGCACGACATTGAATTCCAACCAACGCACCACGCAGAGATATTTGAATGCTTATCATTATCTTCTTGATTAGCAGTTCCGACTTGCTTCAACAGTAGAACCCTCTTACAATGTTCTAGTGATTGATTTATAGGGCGTTAGTGCTAGTGCAACCGAAACAACATAAAGACGATGCACGATGGTGCCTGATTGTACTGCACTGGGTGCTTCGTTAGCGACCGCAGCCTGTAATGTACCTTACGCTGCATTTCACTGCACAAAAGCAAGATTAATTGGATCATTTGCAAATTGAGCCGATAATTTCTACTGCTTCAATGGTACGCAGCAGCATTCCTACTTGCTGCATTGCCAGTTTGCAATAAGTTTGACAATGCAAATCATTAGATCTTACGTATTTATTGCGTAACTGATAGAAAATTTTATTTCAGCTATTACGCAATTCGCTTTCGAACAGCTTAACAAAGAATACACCAACACCATTTTAAGGGCTGGTGCGGTCCGGATGGGATTTGAACCCCGGTTTTGCCGTGTGAGACAAGCACCGTTATCACCTCGGCCATCGGACCGCCCCAATGGAATATGACCTATATAGGTTTCACTCAAACGAAAGTAAATCATTGAACCAGGAATGATTTACTCAATAAAGAGAGCTCCAACAAAATTTCCAATAAGACGTGCTATAACTACAAGTATCTTTCGAACTTTGCTCACAAGAGCGTCAATATGGTTTGAACAATGACTTTTCTTGAGGATCGTGATCTCCAACCATGATTCCCGAGGATCTTGATCTAGAGTTTGGTAAAATTCTTTAAGCCCTCATATACGTTTATACAACTAACTATATAGCTACAATTCCAGAATTCGTAACTCTTGTATTTTACAGGCTACTAATAAATTCGTCTTTAAGCCAGTGCTACACACATTTGCACAACCTTTTCAAACAGGGAGTTTAAATCTCGCATTTCCCAAATCCCATGTGGAATTTAATAAACTGTACCTAGTACATGCATTTTGAGTCCAGTGTTTAATGTTTTACATACATGAAAACCACAATTATAACAGCTATAAGTTATTTGAAAATAATATCATACACTGAAGTTCAATAATTGCGTAAATACACAAATAATTGCTAATTTTAAGGGCATAAAACATAAATTAAAACAACTCAATTTTGGCAGAAAATGTTACTATTTAGCACTTTACATCTCTTTCTGAGTGTATATTTTTTCTTTTTTATTGATAAGTTTTCCGATCCCATAAGTATACTGATTATAAAATAAATATTTTCTTACCAAGACAATGAACACTGACATAAAGTTACACGTGAGTGACACTGACACTAATATACTTCGTAGCCTCGATCGGAATCTTCACGAAACATTAAACCGATTAAATCGAACTTAATCGATCGGATGATGAAGCACAAATTACTTCTTAACCATCCTAGGTATTACGTGTTATTTAAATGGTTCACTTACAAGCAATGCCATAATTCACTATCCTTCATTTACATTGAGTCATGTACTTTGAATGGTTCTGAAGCCATTAACGCTATTAGTCCTCAAAGACGCGCATGAATAGAGACGGTATGGTGAAGTTTATCTTTCACACTAAAGCAAAGGATAAAATATTCTTTTAGATTGATTGATGTCACTGCTTTTCATACACATAAAAATATGCTAGTCAATTAATGTACGCTGCACACAAAAAAAAATAGATGCAGTAGTCATCAAAAATAGAATGGAATGTATAGAAATGAAGTTTAGCACCAACACGTATATAGAAAAAATATTAAGCAGTGACGCGATACGTTTCGTGCAAAGATATTCGACTGCTTTTCTTTGCCCCTACAACTGAATGATTATGGCACAATTTGCACTCGCCATTCAGTAGCCTTCAGTTGTGACGTTCGCAGAGCGTTCCATTACCCGGTTTACGAGCTCAAAACTCAATCATTTGCACCCAACATGCAAATCCATCATTCAACTGGCAGACAGCACCAACTGCTTGCATGTTGCTGCTGTCTTTTATTTTCTCCCCTTCAACGCAGCATATTCAATATTCGTTATTCTGGTGCTACGAAGTCAGCGTGCAGTCCGAAAACGATGAGCCAGTAGCAGCACCCGCCATGCCGCTTGGTCAAACATGCCATCTCGAATGCATGGACGCATGCAAAGGAGCAATTTTCTGCTACACCGAAGTCTCGCTTCTAGATATTGTGAACGGGTGTGGACGCTGCACTGGAAACGAAGGCCAATCAACTTCATTGCACTTTTGTCAATACTTTAATGTGATTAAATGTATGATTTTTCTATTCAATTTGTACGGACATTTTAAATAAATATCATCAACAAGTTTAGTTTAGCAAACTATATTTACTATTTTACAGTACAGCAAAAATTAGTAAAAGTTCTTATTTCTTCGTAGTTATTTAAAAAAAATCAATAAACTCAACACACCACACAACAAACACTTCCAAGTGTTTCCACAATCCATCATGCCTAACATTATAGAACTGTTAATGATGCTCAAGTGCCTACAATCAAGGGTACATTTGTCATGACATCAGCCGATCAATGAGCTGCACTGAGGAGTAAAACTTGCGCCAACCACCCCAAAGCGAACTCCCAGTGCAACAGAGGTCGCGTGTAGGCACGCAAATAGGCTCCTGTCAGATGGTGCTTGTCTGCATGCCATACTTGCGAATGGGGAAAAGGACACACAATACTGGAATTGCTTGTTAAAAGTTCTATTATCGATTTAATTTCTCGCAACCATGTCAATCAACTCGAATTGATGAGCCAGAATGCACCATGCGACCAATTTAGTTTTTTCTTAAATATTGCCAACCTGCATATCTAGGGCAGGATTGTGTTCCATAATGCTTAAAAACAAATATTTATTTTAGAATTATGTACTTTTAGGAACACCTGAAATAATCTAAAAAAGGATATAAATATGTTAACTTTCACCAAATTTAAATGATCCTTTTTGCCAGTGCAACCAACGTTCGTTACCCAGATTATCTTTACTCGAAGTGCTCTTAAATCTTTCCTTCGTCCGTCATGTCAGAAGCCTGCAACCAACGATGAATTTTACGTTCCGTTGAGTTTAGTTTGAGTAGTGCAGATTTCGGAACCCTTTATCTTTGAAACCAACAACCAAAGTACAACAGCGCTCATGCTCGGAGAAGTAATGCGCTACTCCCGCAGCGTTGATGTGCCTCAACAATCGGACGAAATTGATATCCAGTTTCATTTTCACTCCGGACCGAACAAAACACACATACACCCTCTCCCCAAAACCCGTTGTGTCCTGGGTGACACGCCCGTAAGATCTAAGGAGAAAACGAAAAGCAGTACAACCCACAATGCCAGCTAAGCTGCTTTAAAACTGCCACCGCAAGCCCTTCACTAAACAACCGTTGATGGTGGGTTTGGTGCGGTGACGAACAGACACGTAGGTTTAGCAGAAATAAAATAATGTTTTCAAAATGTTTTCGTTCCATTCCCGGGGCGCACTAAAACACATTACTCAAGTCATACCCCGTACACTGCCGTGCACTGGAACCGACAGTGGTGGTCCCCACATGTACATTTCATGCGCCTTGTTCCAAAATCAAGTACCGACAGAGGCGTCTAATGCCTCGTGGCTCGAGTTGCGTCCTCCTGCTGCTGCTAAGCACGAAGCACAGCCTCAATCATGCGGACCGCGGGCCGGCAAGTTGGACTTTGCAATAAAACCGAAAAGAATTCAATTTCCCCAGAGTTTGCATGATGATCCTGTGGCAGATTTCGGGGTGTTTGGTCCTATTTCCACCGGCGAATCTCCGTTCCCGGTTCGGTTTTGCCGGTGGCCCGATACCGTGTGATGGACGGCAGACGTGCTGGGGCCACCATCAACGGTACCCATCCACGGGCAACACGAGCAGCATATGACCTCATGGTGTGGTTTGCACCCAGCATACCATTGAACCATCGCAATAAAACGGAACGGATGACGAAAGGCAAACAGCGAAACACGGTGAAACGCGAATAAACTCTCCTGACGGGAAAAACCATTTCCGATGGTTAGCAGACTATGATTTTCAGACCGGATTTGCACAGTTTTAGCGGGTACGATTTTGTCGAAGGAAATAGAAAATTGGCTTACCATCTTGGCAGTTGCCCCGTACTGCCGGAGCCCAATCATTCCAAGATACCTCCAACCGAAGAGGATGGTGTGTTATGGTTGTTTTTTTTTCCTCTGTTCCTACAGTTTTGTTCTCACTCTGGCTCACTTGTTCCCAATCATGGGACACGAAAATCCAGCCACACTTCACGGAGTACATGTTCGAATCAGAACGAATCAAATCAGCACTGGTTGGCGTGATTCTATTCGTTTAAAGATTGTCTGTTACTTTAGGTTATTTTTTTTGTGTACTCTCCACCATGCGACCGCAGCCCGATAACGGTGGAATTTGTTATGCATAGAAAACTTTTCAATTCTGATAGTGGAAATGAGATCCAGTAATGTGCTATCAAGTGATGTGAAAGACAGCCGGGCGATGATAATATCAATGACATGAGCTAAATTTCTTCATCCACAACATCGTTCCAAAGAAATAAAGGGAGGAAAAACAGTTTTAAGAACTATATTTTCCAACCGTTATACCAACCGATTGGCTGTTTCAGCTTACTCATGCTATTTTTGTGCGGGAAAGTTCATGTTCTTCCACCAGTTGATGATGTTCCAGTAAAGCTGTGCAATAGGAACTTTGCTGAAATATTATAATAAAATATTTATTCTCGTCAATTTTTATACCACTTTGGTAGGTACATATTAGCTATTTGCAGGGTTACATGAAATTTTAAAATAATCGTAAAATTACAACCGCCATTGCTATTGGTTCGAAAATATGTGACCCGAATATTCATTCCTATTGGTTAGTCTCTAGTAATCCAAATAAATCAAATCTTGTATAAACCATAAACTCAGCCAGACTTTTACAACTACTAGCATTCTGACAACTTTGATCATTAAACACGAACAAAATAATGCTCATTTCATCTGAGTCTGTTACATTAATCATACCATTAATTATCTCGAACGGTAAACTGATTGTCAGGAAAAGTGCTACTGACATTTCTCCTTGACGAGGTGGAGTACCTGTCTTGTTAAGAAATTTCTAAACATCAGCAACAACGTTCCAGAACCCTTCGAATCAATGCCGCCCTGTGCGCTTAACCTGCTAAAAACTGCCATCTACCATTGCTAGAATGCACAAGCGATACGAATTAATTATACCGACATTATTTGCAAGTTCAGATGAGCGACGCGTTCTGGTACATCCACACAGCATCCACGCATTCAACTCCCATGTCTTCAAGCTGCTCCACCATCTGTACATGAGGCGCTTGCGGCTCTCAGAAATGAAAACAGCAACTCCGCCACTTAAGTTGCATGAAATTTATGGTCCTGAAAGTGCGTTGAACTCAGCCTTTTAACGAGTTTTACCAGAAAGGCACATAAAAAACACACCTTTCAACTTGGTTACTAACCGGTCAGCCATATGTGATCGAACACGGTCATGGATACCTCCATCGTTGAGCCGTATGAAAATAAGCACGCATTTTGGTGCTATTTATACGCAACATGTGTTCATCACTCACGCGAGCAGCGATTTTAGGCCTAAACGGGACCCCGGGACAGATCAATGACATCGGTGACAACATGAAATTAGATCTTTGCTGCACTTTTGTCGCATTCCTAATGCGTACCATCGTTCACGAACGAGCGCCCTGGGTTTTCTAAAGGTCCGCTCAGCCGAGGGCTATAAAATGGCCTGCAGCTGAGCTATTAATCCATCGAGGTTTATAACACTTCTGGTTGGGTAACAGGGAAAACAAACGATCTTTGTCTAAGCGCTTCACATCACGATCATCCGAATGCGGAGGATTAACGCTTCTGAACGGGTATTTCCTCAGCTGACTCGCGACGGTTGTGCAACCTATTGAACTCTTTTGTAAATTCTAGCAGTGGCGCATATTGATCGTGTTCAAACTGCACGATTGTCATCTATAAATAACGGTGTATGTAAACACAATTTCCACGCCAAACACAATAAAACTGACGAAAGGGAAGTATTTCGTTTTGTATTTCATAATCACATAAAATGTCAAATTTAAAATTAAATTTAGTTTTCATCCGATCGCAAAACATTGACAGTTTTATATGTTGTACACCGACTTTATGATGTTTTCTGTTGTACAAAATAAATTTGGCTCGAAACTTGAAATTGATTGATAATTTATGAAACCTTTAAACTGCAAACTATTTTCGAGAAAAAATCACTATCGCTTTTAAACTGCGCATGTCAAGAACCATAACATATTTGAAGTATGAATTAAATATATTTTAGCTACGCTTATTGTTATCTTATAATTTTTTCTACTAGCCCAACTGTGTTCTACCTATATTGACGACGAGTATTCTCTTCTTGAGATTAATTATGCTACATTTACTATAAATCATTTGATACAGTTCAAACTAGCGTATCCTTCATGCTGCACCAGTCGATTATTGTAAAGTTAAATTAACTCTGCTTTTAACTAACAACCTATTTTCTATGACTTCAAAGGTTCTTGCAAATTTACATACGCATCGCTAACTTCAACATCTGCGCGTGTGGATCGTCCCGTTCGTATCAGTAGAAATGAGCGATTGAATTGGAACCCTTTCTCATACACACCTTGCACGAATATCCTTCACGTACGATCCCTCTACTTCTTGATCTAATTGATACGCATCTCAGCCGATTTGTAAGGAAAATTCTTCAGCTTTTGAAACACAATCAGCTTAATGGATGGAAGATTATACGATTCGGCGTACCTTTCCGTTCCTACAGGACATAATTATACACAACGGCCGACCTTTAACCCTTTCACAGTACAACCTGCCCAACAACCGATCGCCCATCCTTCGGCCATCTAGCTAGAAGGTAAGAAAACCCTTTTTAACAAAACTTCATCAGACAGCCGGGCTGCACGGGTTCAACGGCTACCGTGCAACACACCATTAGACGTTAGTCCCGATGGAAACAAAATAGACCAAATTCCACTACCACTTTCTGCAACCGACAGAACGACACAGTGTACAGTAAGAAACGGTATCTTCGAGCGGCATTACCCTTCCATTGCTTAACAAGCTCATGTTACTTCATTATCACTACGTTCCTTCGTCGGAAGATTCTGTCCAGAAATAGGGATCAAAAAGAAGGTCACGTGGCCTTTTCGATCTAAGGTTTTGCTATCGAGAGGGTTAAGAAGTTGCTTCGTTGCTTTCGAAGATAGTCGTCGGGTGGATATAAAACCAATTTCAATTAACCCTGGCTCATTATACTCCAATCGGTGGATCCGTCGGCCTGGTAAGCCCCCGGCGTGGCTGCTAAACGTGCTGTCGGTAGTCGGTACAGAAGTTTAGCAGCAAGTGCTCCTTTGAAACACGCTTAGATCCTTCGTATCATCGACCTATCGTGTCGGTTTTCGAACTACGAATGCAATTAAACCACCAATAAACACTTGCCCAACCTGGCAACATGTACATTTCCATGCGACATTGTTGCACTGTCTTCTCATTTATGATGTTCGTAAGCACTAAAGAATAAACTGGCGATCCATCCGAAGGCAACAACCGGCAAACGGCACACAGCACTAAAATTAGAATGACAATCAGACGACTTCCAAATTCACACCCATCTATCTGCTGGTAGGTGTCTGGCTTAGCGAACGGTTTATTTGCCGCACTAAATTTTTCCCCGTCTCCTGGCGGCCATAATCGCCACCAAGTGAACACGCTCGAAGTACAACAAAACAACGAGTTTAACGAGCGTTTTCCGACATCAGTTATGCAGTTTTTGTCATCCTTAAGGGACGATTGCAAAGGTAATGGCTGACCGAATAGTGTCGGCCCGGTGGGACTTTACAAGTCCATCACATATGCTGCACTGTTGACACTGCCAGCAGTCGCACCACCGCTATCCAAATGCGTTCGCTTCAAGTACAGCTAAATTTAGATTGAACACTAGTAGTTCGGTTTCCATAGTTTGCACGCATTGATGTACGACGGAGCTGTGGCGGTTCCAACGAGACCCACCAAACGATTAATATGATCCACCGGTTGCTAAGCAAACCGGCACAGTACGTTACTCGTGGTGCTGCTGCCGCTAGTTGGCTCCGATCTTACTTCCTTATCGTTAGCAGGCAGAAGAAGTCGAAGCATCGCCGCGACTACTGTCTGGTTGGGACGGCTGCTAGTCGCGACGCTGCCACGAAGACAGACAGCATCACAACAGGTGGAAGATGCACGGTTCGAAAGGAAGATTTATTTACACTTCAAATTTGAGCTCATCGCTGAACCACGACGAGTTGAAACGGTTGATTATTATTGCATTATTTGTGGCGTTTGGAAGGATTCCTAAAATAATACAATTACCCGAGCAGTTTGGCTCAGAATCGATGTACCCCCAGAGTGCGGGCCGTTGAAACACTACACTGTAATGCATCACGTCATGTGTGCGTCTTTCATTAATAATTGCGTACGTTCAAATGGTTCGAGAACCCGGGTTGAATAAATAACGATAGGCGAATCATCTCATCTCATGTTCCAGTTTATTTACAGACCTGCTTTTGCAACAATTTTACAATCTAGTGTAGCGGTACGTGCCGTATGTCTGTTTATTATATAGAATAATAGTTTTTGCAGATATAAAACCTCCTGAGAAGATAGTTTTGACAAACAAAGCCAAAAAGCTAGTAAGCAATGTACCAAGTAATACCTTAGGCTGAAAATCCGATTCTCCCGTGGATGTCACAGTGCTTCATCTACCTCACATGGTTTTATGTGATTTATACCACCCAAAGTAAAAGCCGTTCAGCATCACTCGAGATAATCAGTGCACTAAATCCCTTTTAGATTGTCCGCGACATTATGCACTTGTTTCTCAGCGCATCACGCCTCCTAGCTTGCCGCATCTTATCAACGCCAAATTGTCCTACTCGATGGAAAATGGCATTCAGACGCTGTGCGATACGGGGCAAAATGTGGCCACAGCTGAGTGCCAGTCATCTCCAACCAGCAGCGCATAGAACGCCCGCTCGCTGCACAAGAAAACACAGCTTGGGACGGTGCTTACACACCGTAAAAGGGCGGCTTACTTAAGTCTAATGAGGCACCGGTGTCGTAATACTGGCGTGTAGTTATGCTAAGTACCGTTACAGGAAGCAAATAGGGAGCCTTCGCGCTGATACTGTTCGCGTAAAATCACTGCAGGATAAAGAAAGAAAAAAAACTATTCACCTTTTCAGCGGGAAAAACCGCGGCATTCAGTCGCACCAAGTACCTACACCTTCCTTGACCAGGTGGGCTTCAACTACGCGAAGAATGGAGCGCAGGGTAAGCGCCTTACAATTTCTTAAGGAAGTGTAACCTAATTAAAATTAATTGAAAAGTAATTTAAATTTGCTTTGCCATGTAGTATGCGAACGGGTACATCATGATGCCACTCTGCCGCTTTAATCTACTAATGCCGGAATGTGAACACTTGTGGAACGAATGCAAATTCAGACAAGAAGCACCGACAAATATTGATTTTTGGAGCAAACACTAGCTGACTTGTGGTGACACGAACAAGTTGGAATGAAATAGTGAAATATAAGAACAAACATACGTTGCGTTGTGATTGAATCAGTTACAAATTCCAGAACACTTGAGGATGTGCCACATTTCCTCTGAATGAAATGTACCATTAATGCTGTTCGCGCCACGCACTTCACATTGTAATGAACTACACGAACAAGGATAAATTGCAATTTGTAAATAAGAATAAGTCTCTCTCACTAAACATCAAAACAAACGAGATGAAAATTATTCATACAAATACACAATATCATAATTTAATGAAGCAACCAAAGATACTGAAGACTTTTTTGAATAAAAACTTATGAAAGCTTGAATGTAATAAGGAGTAACGCGGAGCCTACAACAAAATATAAACCAGACTTTAGGGAATCCCAAACACAATAGTGAAGTTTCAACACTAACGCACTATTATAATGGATGACGATCAGATCGCATACCAGAGGCAACAAGACGACCAGTAACGATCAATAATTGTACGGTCAGCTATTTCTCTGGATCAGCCATTTTTGCATTGTTTTAAGGACCAACGGACAATGTGTGTGTGTGTGTGTCGTTTGGGACGACATCAAACGACATCAAACTCCAAACGGGACCATCCCCGTACGCTAACCATTTATTTAAACATAACCATTGCATCAACGATAAAAGGGATAGGCAGTAGCCTACTTTCCATAGGTTTCCCTGTTTCCTAGAATCGAAGTTTATATGGCGTGGAGAAACTAACTTCCTGTGCCAGAGTGTAATCCGCGGTTACACGCCTGTTAGCCATTTCGCTAAAGGGTAACCCATTGCTGCTATCCCGACCATTTTCGGTAACGACCATCGTCAGCATGTGGATCGCACTGTCGTGTGTTTTAAGCTGTGGCGGTGGCGAAATAGTCAACGTCAGCTATTTAACTTTTGGGTAACCAAAGGTCTGCTTCCTTTGGTGGCTATAAAAAAATTGGAAATTTCTACATTCGTGGCTGGTATATGGATGATGTCCCTTCACATGGGTCTTAAAAAGAACGAAGCTGACCATGGTAGAGGAATGTTTTGCTAGCGTACTATGTTCGCCCGATATACCCAAAAGTACATACTCGTACAAATACATATTCACTAAAGTACGATCAATTTATGCTACAGCTACTCAACATATATTATTGTCGGAAGCTACTAAAAGCAATACTTTAATTGAATGTTCGTAGCAAACAATTAAAATACTAAAGTTCTTAACTTTCTAATAAATGCTAGTGATTCTTAAATAAAACTCAACTTTCTTACCCACTGACTGGCCCATTAAAACCTTGGCTACGGGACCCATTCAAAATCATTGCCCATCCATTGACCGTCCCATTGTGGTAGACCATTTTTATCTGCCACACCACTTTCGCTCAACAGCAACAGCAACATCCCTGTGTGTACGGTGTTCAATTCAGCGCAGCATCTCAAAAGTCAAGCGAGAGTTGTAAAGGGCGTTTTGCTTTGATGCAACCCCATTTACATAATTTCATTGCTTCGGTCTGGTGAGTTGCTCGATTCGGCCGATAGCAAAAGGTTGGTGCATGTTTGCTGTGCGATGCCGTGGCTATATCTAGCATACTAATCGAAAGCCGTTAGTAGCATTTCGTGACAAAAATTCTAACCGTGTTTCATACGCAATATAAAAAACATTAAATGATGTTTGATGAAGGTAAGATGTTATGCCACTACTGTCCAACCGCTTCGTTCTGTGGTTATGGAAGAGATTCGCCCCATGCGGGAAAACTAATTATTACTTGCATTGTAAAATGAAGACAAATAGCTTTAGTGCAAATATTGAGGAACATCGGTTGCATCGGAATAAACACTCTATCATACAAATTTGCACCTAATTTACGAGAATGTGCACACGATAGAATTGGAAGACCAAAAAAGATAACTAAACTTTGTACCATGAAAAACTACTTGTATTTATTAAAACTCCAATCTTATTTACATTCATTCTGGTACAATCTACACAGTAATGCCTACCCTAAAAGGGAAACCTAACGAGAAAAATTTCTTGAGGGAAAACGAATGAAAGTCATTTCCAACAGTTACCCGCACAAGGATAGGGATTGGGTTAGTCTTGGAATTCGAACCAAAAGCTTATCCAAATTGCTTTCTGTTACGGCTACTGGCAAGAATTGAATGACTTTTTCCGGTCATAGCTAGCTACAAACAAAAAAGTCTACCGACAACGTATGGCTTCACAGCAAGGAAGAATCATCGTGCACTTGTGCTAGCTTGTTGGTGCTTTATTTATAGCCTTCTGGTGCACCGTCAACACTTTTAACTACAACCGGACCCGTTCACAAAGCTGCAAAGCCCACTGCCCAAAGTCGTACCAGGCCTTGCGCTCCCGTAGCGGGTTGCCTTGCGGGAGCACAAAAATCTATTTTCCACCAAACGGACACCGGGGCCGCACTCTCCAAGGACAACGGTTTTGACATTCAATACGGGGCTGCTGCACCGTACTTGGCGCGCATTTTTCGCCCCAACCGATGCAATTGCCGTGCCAATCGACACCCACACACATACCGGCAATACGAGCCCGAGTCCAACCGTCGGGAATGAATTCATGACCAGGGACCAGTGTCGTCTAAGTCTTTTGTATCTCTCTAAACATCCTGCAAGCGTACCACACACTCACACATTGCCTTGTTCAGTAGCTTCGGTTATTCAAACTAAGCAAGGATCATGGATAAAATGCTGTTGAGGAAAGATTGTACGGCCACACAAGTGCCACTGCAAGAAATGGTGATCTTTGCCACACAACATCCAAAGAAAATTACGGATGGGTGAATGTTTCCGTTTGCTTAAAATTAAATACATTTTATAGCATGAAAACTGTGTGTTTTTTCAATACGTACAGTTAAGTTAAAAAAATAATTATTACAAATTTCTGATAACAATGTAGATATATTGTAAATTAGTGATTTTTTACTTTGAAGTTTATTAACGATTATGCAACTGTTTCGTATTGTGTATCAAAAAAACTGCACGGTTTACTTAAAATAAACATAAAACTATAACAAATTACCACTATCATAACATCGTCCACAACTGTAAAACGAATGTCATTGTGGAAAACGATTGGAAAGCGAAAAAAATGGCATCACGCTCTTACTCCTACTTTCAACTGGAGGCAAATTTACCGCTTCCATCGATCACACTTTGAATGAATAGCGCAACACGATGCGACAGGTTCAAATGGCGAAAACTTACCTATCGAAACATCTTCTCCAACTCGCATCGTCGGATGTCCGTCGATTTTATGACTCCGGCACAATCAACCCGTACACGGCTGAATGTTCCACTGTGGCCTAAAGTTCCAAACGCATCCCATCCGACAACCCCTACACACTCAACCCCTCCTCTTACTCCGAACAAGCGTTCTTCTATCGCACTTTTTTGGTGCACTTTGTACCGTATGTATCTCTAGTTTACGAACCTTTGGCAATCGATCTTTAGAGGCTGCATTCCAGTGATGTTGAGCAGCCTGTACCGGTATTTAAACCCAAACTGATCGCAGAATTATTGCCCAAGCATCGTTCCCATTCGACAGTTATGGCTACCCAAGGGTAATCGAGAGTTTCTATTTCCAAAGCAACCGTCATAGTTGCTTCTGCTCTTCCACTATGTGTCCTCAAGCACCCTTGATCTCTCGAGGTACTCGGACGATAGAAGCGGTTCATTTTTCAAGGCCCCATCGGGATTGTTTTGATTGCGTTTTCCGTTCTTGGTTACATTTATGTGGTTCCTTCCGCCATCAACAACACCCCAAAAGATTGGATGTTTAATGCATAAACTCGAGCATTGCTGATATGCCAATCAAATCGATCCAGATCGTGATTGTGGTGTAATAAAAAGAACATTAAGGATATCATGAAATGTGTTTTTTTAACTTTAAACCATTAACGTTTACAGCCTTGAGATTCCAGCGTGCATTAGTAAATTAATGTTTGAATGTGTATTGTGAGTGTGTTTTTTTGTTGTGAGCTCATTCCACTTCTTGAAGTTTTTGGAAACAAACAGAATGTGATAAGAAGAACACCTCAACAGAATGTGATATGGTATAGGTTTTATACCATAAATTATGGCATAATATAGCAGTAAAGGTTATAAAACAATATTTTCCCAGATGTAATTGCTTGTGGCTCTAGCATTGAAATAATACATCATTTGTCACTATTTATACAGCACATTCTATATCATAAGTGTTTGAAGGAAGTAACATAACGACTTCAGGCGCAACCATAAATCATTTAGAAACGCAACACAAACCACCGCCCATCAACACCTTCATGGTCGTTTAACATATCATAATGCTTGTACCGGTTCGCCCTATCCGATGATGCCCTTCCCGAAAACCGTTCTAATATTCCTGCAGAAGTCCATTAACCATCCTTAATGTTCAACTGGACGCAGCACAGTCACGTTTCACCAGAAACAATATGCATTCGTTAGTGTACATTTATACGCCTAGACTACTGGCCCTAGCACGACGATAGCTAACTGACGAAATGCCTATTTAAACATTATGGCACCGAGACGCATTCAGCACGAAATGGATTCCGTTTAATTAGTCTCCATTTCTTAATTACACGTGCGGTTGACCCTTACCGTCCTGCGCAAAGTTTCATTTTTCCCGCCATGTAAATGCCCTGTCCTGTTTACGTTCGGTGCTGCTCGCTCTTGAAAGAAGTTTATTAAAAGTTACATGAGCCAGCACCCAAATTACGCTCCGATTGCTTCCTCCCTACGGCGCTTTTGCACCCGGCCAGCAACATTGTGCACACCCGAAGCTACCAAACGTCACGCAAACCTGCCGAACCTGCCATGGTTTCCGTTTCCTCCCTTTAGATCGGATTTAAACGATCAATTAAATAAATTTTCCACTCGTGCGAAACGAACCGAAAGGGGGGAATGGACGGGCTGTAGGGGGCTTCCGAACGCAGGACGAATTCATCTCAAGGAATCGGTACATTCACTCGTACCACCGTCACAGCCGGCACTAGAGCAAACGCCCCAAAACCAGGTTTACCGCCGGTTTCATCGGTCACAGCCGATGCGAAATGCTTTCACTGAACCGTTCCTAATCAAATGCGGTTACCCGGGATTTGCCTCACGTATCGCACCGGACCTTCCTGGTAAGAAAATGAAACTTTCTTATTAAAACAATCTCAGCCGTTCCTGCGTGCCCAATCCCAGTACTGACCTGCTCTCTCCCTTCGTCGTGTGATGCTCACACACAGAGCACTTACATCCTCGATCTGGTGATTGTCTGAGAAACATTAATCCACTTGAGAACCCATTTCCTGCACAACATCACCGCTCCCTACAATACAACCACTTGTCGTGTTACCCATGCTGTTTGCAGCTTAAGTATTACGACAAGATGTGCATGCACTGAACGTTCTTCCTTTTTAATGACGGTTACAGCACCACGAGACCCATTTATTGGAGTATTTTAATTAAAAGTACACTTTTTTTTTACAGATTTCTCAATACACGATCACATTAGGTGAAACTAAAATACAATCTACAGGAAAACATAGCGATTGTTAAAAACTGCACTGCATTTAATTATCTAACAATTACTGAACTGACAACTATTACTACAACTAATTGAAAAAATCTAAATGCACTTGAATTAGCTTTTTATATCTTGAAAGTTTTAAAAATAATTTCCATTAAACCAGTGAAACAAGAAACGATTACAATAACATTTCCCCAAAACGCCAGTACGAGTTACCATATCTGTATATTTTTAGAAAGCAAAGATAATTATGAAAAAGTTCCTTACAATGTTATTTCTGATAAACGACAAAAGAGACACATCATATTATTTATTTGCATTGTTAGAACTTTTTTTTAACCTCATATAACATGAACATTATCAGATGACCGGTATCCAGGTGTTGCATAATCTTGTCTTTTCCTGAGCATAAATCATACTATCAGACCTTATCCCTTCAAATTCATAAACAGACAACAAGGTTCATCTGATTGCCTATCCTTTTCTTAGACCGATAGAAACTAAATGGATGATTTTTTAAGTCACACAAGAGTACGTTCAACCGACAATGCCTTTAGAACGATATGAGCTGTCAACATGGTATGGAACGAGCAGGATTCCAGCACATGCCTTATACCCAGCTTGCACGACGTTATCTGATGAAATATGGGTTCAAAGCTGTAAATTAATTGTAAACAATCTCGTCAGCAGATGCTGCTACACCAGCCATCCAGATCATCCGGCCGCAGACCAACCTTCCAGGGTCATTCGGATCGGTCTAATCGAGTCAAAAAACAATGGTGCCTGCTCAGCACTGACAACAGCCAACAGACTTGCTGAAGGACAGAATACACGACAGCTTGCGTCAACATGATAGAACTTTGTCACGCCTCGTTGAATGGCGAAAGGGATAATTGCATCGTCTGGTGTACCTTAGGACGGACCCTCCAATAGTTTGGGAAGAGGAAGACTAAAAAACATATCGTCAACAGTTGAACAATGTTAATTTCCGACCTATTATATCGGATATGTGTTATCATAGGTTATGTAACCGGAATATGGACAGCATTGTGGAAAATTAATTGATGATAGATTTTAAAAAAAGAATTGGACTAATATAACAATTTCAAATAGCAAATATGATGTTGTTATACTGCGACCATTGAACCAAACGTTTCTCAGTGAAAACTAAGTATTATGTTGTTTTGTGCATTTGAGAAAATTTGCTGCATTTAGGCCAAAGTTTCCACAGGCTTTCAGAATTAAAAATCCAGGTTTTAGACTTATTTATTGCGAATGCATCCATATTTCATTTCAATGTATATTGCAATGTTTGCAATTAAGGTTTTACATTTAAAGCTAAAACTAAACTTAATTAATAATTTAAATCTACTCATCTTACACTAAGCGTTTGAGGGAGTAGGTTGATGGGAAGGAAGCGGACTACAAATCGACACGTAAACGAAAACGGAAAGCGGATAAGGACAGGTGATGGTCGAACAGCTGGGTGATCCCAGCTTGTCCTTGATGGAGTAAGAAACACGTATCGCACGAATTAGAGGGTCTCTGCCAAATTAGAGAACGTACTCGAAGGGAATGAGAAGGAATATAAAGGGGGATGGACTCAAGTAAAGAGGAAGCTTCTATACGACCGTGCAGAAAGGAAAACGGGAAATAACATTTAGTCACAGCACAATTGAAATAAATATGAAATAGTTTTAGAATTACATGTTCTACTTTAATTACCTCATGGTTCAACAACCTTAGGAATTTAAAATAGTTGTGAACGCAACGGTTTTAGGGATTTTTAGGAAATTTATGATTGCGAAAAAGAACACTTACCTCAGAAATGATGACCTCTTCGAACCATACGACTTCCTTGCCAGCATCTTCCTCTTCGGTCGGCTGTGGCGTATAGCACCGCTGCAGAACGACAATGTTTTCTTCATCCACCGTACTGTAATGCCCGTGTTGAGTTTGTGCGTGGCGCAAACGTGGCGACCCAGAACTCGCCGGCAGCAGTGCTAAACCATCACCTTCCATATTGCTTTCACTAGATTCACCGGTACACACACTATCACTGTGCTGGCTGCTGCAAGAGCTTGGTTTACAGTTTTTATTACACTTGTCGATTTGTAAAACACTCGCAAACAATATAATTGTGTATATTTGTACGTTAATAACGCAAAATCAGTGAATTTTTGATTAAAATGCAGCGAAAGAAGCAGAACCGTTCGGAAACCACACCACAATGTTTGTAAACAAAACACCAGTGTGAAGCCGCGTGATTTTGACAGTTCGCTCTCTCTCGGTTTATGCTCCATGCGAGAGCTGCTGTGTGTGTTTGACATTCTCAGTTATATCACAAAGCTCGTTCGAAATCTACTCGTTCGAGAATTGCTGGAACCGTTTTGACTGATCGTGCCAATAAACGATGTGATTTGAAGTTTCCGTTAATACGAATAATGTTACTTATTAAACACGATAAAATTGTATCATATCGTTAGTCTTCTTTAAACAAATCCATAAATGGTTAAGAACCAGATTGTATAAAATAATTATAACTGAAATTTTTTGAGATAATTTCTCCAACCCATTCGGATCCAGGACCAGGGATCGGATCACATTCGTTCCGTTACCCCCTATGCAGAAATGGCAGGCCAAGAACTCTCGATGTGAAGTGCCAACAGAGAGGAAGATGAATTTTTATAAAATCATGTAGTGAGAATCCATCTTAAACAATGGTAAAAGAACTATGTATACCAAAACAGGAAAAAAGTCAAACATCTTCACTTCAGCGAAATACGTGTAGTTGACATCATCATTTACGAATGATTTTCAACCAATAAGTATCGATTCGGGCATAATTAAGTAACCTCACAGTCCACCACGAAGTGCTATGTACAGACTCGTTTAATCAACAAATCAGAAACTTTTTTTATCACTCGAACAATTCGTTACAAGGAGCTGCATCAATGTGCACTGATGAACACTGTAGCATGTACGCTAAAAACATAGCCCCACCAGTAAGCCACTCACCAATTCGTACGTTCCATGTAAATAAAGTTTCCCGAAGTTATATTGTACAGCCTGCCCAATTTATCGCACCATATACCGCAATAAATACTTGAGCTGGAAAACCGCCAAAACTCCATCAAGCAGCGTGTTCCATTGCATAAGCCAAAAAGCTGGAATTTCGCTACCAACATCATGAGGAAATGTGCATCAGCTTCGTTCGGGGTTTCCCGGTTGGCGTTTTTTTTTTCGTTTGTTGCCCCGTTTATGTGCAATTTACGATGCAAACAATAGCAACAACAGTAACATTCCTTCGATAAATGAGTATCCCTATTCCGAAGCTGCCACACACAAAAAAACACAAAATCACTACAACATACTTTGCCGCAACCAACCAGAATGGGAAGAGAATTATGGAGCTCATGTTTTGGGTGAATAATTACATCAAGGGTAAGGTGCAACTGTGCCCTAGGATGGATGGTTGGAAATGGAGATCGGAAATAAGTTTCACGCGAACGTACAAAAATAATTTCCTTTTGTGCATGCGCTAGTGGAAAAACAAATGTCGTGTAACTAACGTGTTGGTATTGTCCTATAATACAATCCCTCTGGTAAAATATTTATTGTAAATTGCTTAACGTTGAATATCCTCAGAACAGCCCAACAATTACCCGAAACACAATATTAAAACATGCTTGTAGTACATACATTGGACACATTGGACATCATTAATTTAATACAGTCTACCGAGGCGGCTTCCCTCTATAGTTCGTTTATAGAGGTGGTGGTAGTTGGCCCCACTGCAAAATTCCTTACAATATCCACTTTATTCCATCCCCCAAAGGAATCGGCTTGAGAGTTTGAGAAACCGCACTCGCAAGCAGTTTGACCAATGATGAGCAGCCGCTGGGTCAGCGGCTAGCTGTCGTTGATGTCGCTTTCCAGCTATCCATTTACTCCGTTATCACACAGCTCCATGCTGGCCACTGCCATGGTAGCAAAACGGCTCCCGGTCCTTTGTTTGCTGTCGTCTCGAGGGCATCCGAAAATCGGATGCATCCATTCCGCAAGAACCATCGCTATCAGCAATTCAAGAACCGATTCCAAAAGCTAGCCAACGATGCAACACTACGGCATCACGTTTGCTACTTTATGCAGATTAAGACGAAAGCTCCCGGATACAGTCGACACCGCCGGCGGCTAACTCTCGTTACTAAGATGCTGCGGCCGTAGTTGACCGAGCGCCGAATGGCGCAACACTAAAATGGCAACAAAACAAACGGAACCAAACTCTCTCCACAGTGTCCCACCACAACTTGGTATGCATTGCATGGGTCCTGCCACTAACTCGTAACTGCACCATCGAGACACATCGGGCGCGTGGACGGTAAGCGAACTGGGTTTGTTCTGGCTGCTTAATGAATATGTGAATACTGTTGACAATATGGTGTGTGCGTTGGAGGAGATAACATTAATTGATATGTGATTCAAATTAAATTATTTGTACAACCAATATCACTGTTCGCAGTGGTGTTGAAGTAATTGGTTGTACACAATGGCTAATTTATTCTACATCAAGCAGAACTTTTCCCAATGCTAGTACTATGTTCAAATATTGGATGTTGCTAGAAAATTTACACAATATGACATAAATTAAAATAAAATACTAAAAATACAGTACCAACATATAACGAACTAGAAAACCAAAGCCACTCAAACGGCATTAAAAAATTATCGCATTCATCTTACGCACATTCACATTTCAAAAGGACCCTCGTTCAAGCTCAACCGTTCCCGAGTATCGTTTACGCACGTTCATCCATAAATCACGTAATACGCAATCCAAACTGACCGCCGTCTTCCTGATAATCACTACGAAATCAGTTTCTTTAGTGTTTTGCTCGTACGGACAACGAGGACGCTTCATCGTACGCAAGGACCGCATACGCGCGTTTGACGACATCCAGTGGAGTAAGGAGTAAGAGCACGGTTGCGGACAAAGAACCTACGCAACTTGCTAACTACCGACGGCCGCATTCAGTTGACCCATGTGTCGTCGTGCACCGGCTATAGCCGTAATGCTCACCAGGTGCATAAGTTGCGGTGCGCAGATGGCCACATGGTATTCGTATGCTGCACGCGTTCCCGGTGTTCCCCCTTTTTCCGGAAGGTACATTTTATTGGATGTCATTGTTACTAATTTTCAAGAAGCTATCACAACCTACCGGGCACAACGACACTGGCCAGGTTGGGCTGGTTGAATGTTGCAGAGGTTCTTCTTATTGGCCCAGGCCTAGGCTCATCGTTTCCGGCACACATCGGGTTGCGTCTTCCGGGACTGTTTGTGTGTTCGGTGCCCGAACCGATGTAGATAGCACCGGCTTTAACTTCCTCCTAATATGTGCACTGGAATTGGGGTGGTGGTTGCACCGAGACTATAGCCTGGGTAGAATTCTGATTTATTGCACCGGGTGAGATAAATTAGCTTCGAGCAGATTAATGCACTTCTTGTTTGCAGATTTTCACACGCATAAGGCGCATTAAGTGGTTCGGCTATGCATGGAACATCCAAAGTACAAAGAAACCGTCCGAAGGCTGACGCATTCGGAACGCTTGCCCCGAAACAAAAACTCAATAGCATTCTACAGCTAGAAAGGAAGTGGTTCACTGCCATTGCACTGGCACGTTACGTGGTTCTAATTATACGCGTGTCTTGATGCAGCTGGATTTTATCAGACCCTCTCGTCAGCTCTTATCCTAACGTACTATCCCCGTCGCATCGATCCTGGTACGCCGAGTACTTGTCCCGGGTGACGACGTGTAACTTACGCCCCGCCGAAACTCTTAAGCTTAGCACTTTTGCCTTCCTTCTTGGCAGATTTTCCCAGACCTGTGTGCCAGTGCACAATCCGGTTCCCAGGATCGATTGCTCCGGCTCCGCACGTGGCTCTAGCCGTTGGCATTCGGCAGACCCGACACGGCATTTGCTATTCCATGCACGCACCCGCAGGTGCCAAGGATTTTTGCGTTCCCCGTCGGTTCGCCCTCATCTCATCAACGGTACAGGCACCGAAATTCGCCAGCACACTGACAGGCGGAGGAATTTTCCCGCGTGCTTAAGGGAGGGTGAGGTTCGTGGCTTAAGCTAGGTAAAAGTTCTACATTGCACGGTCAGCGCAAAACTGACGTAGCGAACTGGAAAAGGATAGAAATTGCAAGCGCGTGGGCGACTGCTCTTTCCAACGAAAGCTGTATAATATTTGGGTTAATGTTTCCACATCAGAATAAATTTACACCGTTCAGTGGATTTTACGTACGCAATGCCAGTGCTGATGGTTCTGTCGAGAAAGTTCTCCCCTTGAATTTTCACTGTCCCCCCTTCTTTCCCAGTGCCTTTGCTTCCAGCAGCATGCAAACGGTCGAATGGGCTGGAAGCTTTGCTGCGGGGAAAAAGGATCCCCGTGGGGAAAAGGCAAGGAGAAAAATGTTCGGTAACAAAAATCAGCGACTGTGTGTGTGTTAGGTCGTACTGATTTCTGGAACGCAGTCTGAATGCAAAACTCAACGCACGTTCATAACGCAGCCACTTTATCTGTGCCACACGCGCACAATTGCCACGATTGCCCGCCGAAAAGCAAGTGCTGTGTATGGCAACTCATTACACGCGCTTTAAGCGTACGCCGGAGGCACCACACGCACCAATAAAGCACAACGCTTTCCTAACTTCGTCTGTGCCGGTACCAGGGAGGAAAATGGAGATTTAAAATTCGCCTGAGTTATGGTGCTTGGTCGGTGTAACGTGGAATTGTTCCATTGCAAAGCATTCCCTTTTTAATGGAGCAATAAAAGTTGTTGTTCTGAGCAAATTAATTCATTAAAATAATTACCCCCATCATATGCATGGTTTTCCGTGCGTCTCTGTGACAATTGGATGCCTTCCTGGGGGGTGGGAAGTGTGAGATGCATGAGTTTCTTAAGGTACTATTCATTCCAATTAAAATTTAAAACACTTTGCTTTGCTGGATCACACTGCCTTGTGCTATTGATCTTTCCGGATGTTTTAGACAGTAGAGACAGTTATTAATTTATCATTTGTCATGTTTAAGCAATTTAAGTGATGCTTAGTTTTCGTTAAAACTATTGTTATTTGTTTTATTTTTTATTTGTTTTATCAAGTTTTTTTTACTAAGTCGAGTACACCCGACATAAAATTCCCTTTCGAGAAGTAAATGTCAGCCAATCAATGTGAACTGGGCCATAGAATAAGTTTAGGTGTTCTGCTCGGTTATGAACGCCATTTCTGACTAACACTAGACTACTACTACTGTACTAGACTTATTGAAACCTCGTAGTTGGATAGTCAGACCTCACTACGGAGAAACGGTCCAGTTGAGGATCGAACTTGGGGGTCCTGTCGTTGAAGATCCGCGCTTCTTTCTTCTCGAATGAGTATCAATTTCTAATTATTTAGCCGTTACCCATGAAGATTACAATAAGTTAATATTTTACTCAATTTACTTTGTATGTACTGTATGGACTGTATCGCCTTAAGAAACTATAACTATTCAGCCACTAAAAAACAAATTGGTTTGGTTTCAGTATTACGAAGATTTTACCTTTTTCTTCAACGGGCCGAAATTCCATAATCATTTAATCATGTTCTCTTATCCATGGGCTTGGGCGGGTTTACCGGGAGGGTGAGAAAGCGGCCGCCGAAGGTTCGTCTGCAGAGGGATCTCAAAAAGTTGCCATATTTTCCAAACAAAAAGTTGAAAATGTTTTCAATTTTATTTTATCGATCTAAGGTTTTTGTTTTGTTTTTCATTTTACAAAATCTATCTTGTTTTATGTTCGTACTCTATTCAATTGAGCATTTATTTATTTATTTATTTATTTATTTAATTATTTATTTATTTAAATTATTTATTTATTTATTTATTTATTTATTTATTTATTTAAGTGTCTATGTTTTACTAAACGTTGAAGCAATATTATTTATATCTAACCAATAGTAGACATTCTAACGTTTTTTAAACGTTAAAGCTCTTTGGTTAAAAAAAAAAAACAAAGTAAAGAATTTTTAAAATACCTATTTTTCTTTTTAAATTTCAAGAGATTTTTAAATTTTTCTATCATATTCCATATACTCACACATCCGCTTCAAGACATGTTACGCTTTTTTCCACTGTGTATAAAGTAGCGAAGTTCTCAACATAATTTGCCCCCTTCGGGACTTCAATGTTCAATTAGGTGTCACTTTTGACACCAGTCAATTCAACCGTCCAACTTGTCCATAGTGTACGGGTAAATTTAATATCCCGAAATGAAAATGTTTCCCAAAGTTTCCCTTGCGTTCATAAATTAGCTCACCGTCAGGGACGAATGTTTATGCTTTAGGCAGAAATGCCTTCTGGAAATTGGGACAAGAAATGAATTCCTTACCCTTCGTGCTAATCGGCCCAAACCGAACGCTTAGATAGACTGGCATTTTACGACTGGCAGATGAAGCAAAACAAAAAAAACAACACAATAGCTCCAAACTCGATGGACTGATAGATGAGGTGATCGCTATAATATGTTGATTAAAATGACACCCCATCAGATATGGCACGCTGGACGGAAGGTGACATCGGCGAAAATGACAGGATTATAAAAGATAAAACAAAGGGGCAGCAAAGGGCAAACTTTTCCGATGCGAAACAAAACAAAAAAAAACAACAAAACATATAAAAAATTGTCCAAATGGCCGTCTCTTTGCTCAAGGGATCGGACACGACACCGGACGCCATTGTTTACACTCTGGAAAAAACTTTTTCCAAGGGATCCCTGACGAATGAGGTTTTTGCTGCAACAGGACAATGCCGGAGGTGTCCCGAAACGTGTTGCGGAAGGCTGTAGGGTTGTTATTTTGAGTGCTTTTGCTTCACTTTTTTTTTGGTAGGTCCATCAGCTTTATCCTCTTTTTATGTCTTTGGCTTTGAACATTATCCATTGAAAGGATATTAAATCCTACGTAATTTACATCGTCTGACAGCGGAAGCATTTTTCCCAACCGAGAACAATTATTAAGAATTAGGACACTGTGCGCTAAATTAGCACCCAAGTGTTAGTTTTTGGGATGGAATTTGAGGAAAAGTGGTATGGAAAATTGGAGAAGTTTTACTCAGCGCCAGATAAATCGTTATACATGTGTAGAGCTTCGTATAACTTTGAGCAGAAGCAGGGCATAAAATTCTCACGCAACTCACAACTCAAATTCTCTGCTTCCATTTTTAGTATCATTTGCTCCCACCTTCTCCGTTATCATCCGCTTCACGCATGTTACCAACTGTCGCATCCTTTTGCGATTTGAAACTTTTACTTCACTGGATTCTAATCTCGGAAATGTACGGAAGCCACACGACAGATTAGCAACCAATTTATAACCTTAATGATGATGATGATGCCTTTCGAGACATTCGACATTTGATCACACTCCACCCACCCTTATCGCCTGCCCCTGATACCCATCCATGCACTGTTTGTCCACTGGCAAAGCTTAGATTGGCCGGGGCCCAGTGCAAAGGATGAGTGTCATCGTGCCGGAATCATTTCGGTGGCTTTCGGGTCAACCGCTTTGGGGCTTGATAAAAGATTAATAAATGCCGTAGAATCGGATGAAGTAGGAAGTTTGCCCACCGTTCTCGGCCGGAACAAACTCGAAGCTGAACGGAAGTCGTCCCACGGCCAGGATACGTGAAAACAGATAAGCGCCTGGCACGGAAAGGGTGACGGTTTACGGAACGGACGGAACGGAAGGTTTCGCCGAAAGGTTCCTGCGCAAACAACTGCTGATGAGAAAATGTTCTTGCGAGTCCTGTTTTATTTATTTGTTTGGTTGATTATTTATTTCGCTCGCTCGCTCGCATCGTCCCGGGTCTGCTAGCTCCGTCGTGTGTTTTAATGTTGTTCTGTTGGGACCACTGGATGGAGCAAAATTGTTTTTGGAGAAATAAAAAAAAGGCTGTCTTGCCGCTACCGTGAAAGGAGTGGAAGAGGTGAAAAAGTTTTGTTACGTGAAATTAGCTATGCTCCGTTAATTGTTGACACCAGCGTGTGGCACGTAGCACACTACGGCCCTTGGATGTGAATTTTCCGAAAAGGAGCAACAATTTAAACTGCAAACAAAAAAAAAAACAAATAAAACTATCTGGCATGATGGTTAAGGGCTCACTTGTGGGTTTTAAGTGTGACCGTAGACATGCAAAAATGAAACACCAAAACCGCAGAAATCAGAACCCACTACGAAGCGAGGACGGAGTTTTGGTTTTTGAAAAATATACTTTTTGACGGTTATAGTAGTAGTAGTAGTAGTAGTAGTAGTGATTTATTGTGGACAGAAATCTTCACGTTGCTTTAACAATTTGTGCGATGTGTGTACAATGGGTTCGCAACGTTCTGCTTTCCTCATTAACTTTATATAGTTAGCAATTGCTGATTTTAGTTATTGTTCATTTTGTAAATGAATGTAATATGGGAAAATATACAAAAAAAACATGAAAATTGAATAATAAACTAATACGCTAACCTAAGCCTTACCTAACTTAAGATAATAATAACAATGAAGGGACTATATTTTAATTAACCTAAGATTACTTGGCTTGATTTATAGTACTAAATGATTTAGTGTTTCTAAACTACTAGCTTAGCATCTGCTGTGGTAGTTCAAATATGATTCATCAATAAACTCCTGAATTGTAACAGTATTTGTTATTTTGTGCAGTTTTTTTTCTGTATTGAACCTTGGAGGGACATTTATGATCATTTTCAAGATTTTGTTCTGCATAATTTGTATTTTTTACGATGTGAATTTGCCATGGTTTTCCAAGCTGGTGCCGCATATGTAAGTACTGGTCGAAAAAATGTCTTGTATATGAGTATTTTGCTTTTCAGATTCAATTTTGGATTCCTACTGAGGAATGGGTACATACTTTTGAGCAAATTATTTGCTTCATTTGTTCTGGTCAACCATTTGTCAAAGTAGACACCTAGGAATGTAATATTTATTTTCCATGGAATATTATCCTGTCTCAGTAATAGTTCGCTTTGTGGTTGTTTCCTCATACATATTTTACAGGCGAAAAACTTTGCTTCGGTAACAGTGCTAACTGTTAGTTTTATGTTTCCATCTAATACAATACTTAGCATAAGCCTCAAGAGCCATGTTTAAGTGTTTAATAATTGTTTTGGAGTGTTTAGCTGAGGATGCAATTGCATCGTTATCTGCTTAGAGGAAAATAGAGCAGTTTCGTGATTTTGGAATGTTTGACGGTTGTGAGAAATCATGTGTTATATATAAAATTGATAAATAATCAAATAATAAATAAACAATGACGGAAAATGAGAAATAACGAGCAAGATCAAACAATAAGATAACAAAGCAGATAAGAAAACCATTAAACAGAGAAATACAATTAACATTGTTTTTGGGTTCCATAGAAGCATCTTAAATACCTTCAATACGTATAATAAACATCAACTATTAAATATATCGTTCGTCCGATACAACTGGCAATAGTACAGCATGAAAAGCATTCAAAACTGACATAAATAAACGTAAAGAAATGTGTGTCTTTCATACGCGCTGACACATTCGCCGGCACATTTGCGTTTCATTGTAGCCCGCCGATCCGTACGCTTACAAGCTTAAAATGTTTCTTTTCTTAGTCTACGCAATAGTGTGTTCGCTTGCTGCCACTCAAGAGAAAAGCAAGCATATTTAGGTCAACCCCGGTGTACCCCCGGAACACCGAAAGCGGTACCGTGTTTATTCCCCGGGAAACGTTGCAGTATATTTGCCAAAAGATTGATACCACTACCGTGTGTCAGAAATGATCCATGGACCGATCCTACCGTCGGCGCGTTTGCTACACAGGGAAAGCGGCCCCATTACGATTGTAATTCAAACACAGTGTATCCCTTCCAACAACAGACGTTTCGCAGTATGTGTTCGAAATTACACTATAGCTAGAATACAAAAAAAAAACACGCTGACACAAATTCACCACTGCATCAACCTTTCCCTACAAAAACCATCCTAGGCTAATGGTCTTTGCTTTCCGAAGAAATGGGCAGTTGTTTCGCCGTAACACCGCATCCGAAGGCGTCTCCACCTCAACATCATCAGGGACTGGTTTGAAGAATTTGAACTATCCAAATGTCAATTCGGCTGTCTCTAGTGTATTGCAAACTTCGTCCCAGTGGGTTTTTTTACTTCTTTTCTTGCCGTCCAATATTCATTTCCAACGTGACAGGATGCCTGTTGTTGACGATCAGTCTTGCCTTCGTTCGGTTCCCGTAGGTGCCCACATGCAAGTACAGCAAAGCCGTTTTCATCCGCCATGGTGCACGAAGCACTGACGGGAATCGAATTTCACGCTACTCCATAACTAAAAGGCTCCGTATTTATTCTACTGGCTGGCATTTAAGGTACCGAAATGACCCAGTTCATAACAGCACTACTACCCAGCACGCTTTCGTCTTTGCCACCTGGAACGCTTAAGTAAGCTGGTGCGGATTGATAAGTTAAAGGGGTACTGAAAGGCGACATTGTGGATGCAGTCAATATTTGAAAAGACTTTTTCTGTTTTGTAAAAATTGTTTTCTCATTCAATTATATAACCAATTTTAGTAGGATACTAACGTAGTTTCCCCTTAACACTTACTTTAATAACTTTTCGGCTGGTAACAAGCTGTATGGATTTGTGACTGTATAGAATTAAAATTCCTACACCTTATCACTTTCCTCGATATGTGCCACATCCAGCAGTCATGCCACAAGTAGGATGATGCAGAGGTGCCATATGATTGCGTGCCGACCATCCAGCACGTCAGGACGATGCGGGCGTTTGCATTTGGGCGCGCATTAGCACATGAGTGTGTGTTTTGTATTTTTGCTTCTAACATGCTTTTGCAATATAAATCAAACATGCTCATAAATGGTGAACCCGCTGTTTACTACGCCGGATGTCGGCTACCGAAAGGCTCGGGGCGGTACGTGCAGAACCCCCTTTTCTTCCTGACTGCTGGCTTCAATTCAATTCCAATCTAGATACGCCACCCACATACACGGAGGCGGTGGGACGGTCTGCATTCCATGAAAAGTTCGATACCTTACTCCCACCGGGTTCTAACACATACATCCCTATATTCCCCAGTGTGTCTACACGAGGGACACAAGAAAAAGGAGGGAAGGAGTGCGTTGATTACGATGATGACATTGAGGCGTCCTGCCGGTTCAAACTGGCCGGGCGGCGAAAATGTGAACCGAGGGAAAAATAACGGAAAAATACGTATAATCCAGTGCGGAAAACCGGCGGTCGTTAGCGATGTACGAAAGTGAAAAATCATGAGTTCTGATGTTTATTCGATATTACATTTCATTCCCCGACCTCGGTGCAATGCAACATAACGTTCCCGTTGGCTAATAGCATATGGCTGTTTCACAAGCACAATGCCCTTTTCATCACCATCTCTTTCAAGAAACAAAGCATCAATCTTGTGACAAATATCAAATCAAAATACAGTTTAACAAGCAATTATTTCTCTTTTTAAATTTTACATTTAAACAGTATAAAATGGTAATAAATAATGTTACCAATAGAGCCACATGTTGAATGATCACACAACTCCATTAGCAGTAGGAATTTAAATAGAACTTCATCTTTAAAATATTCCCCGCACGAGCTTCGAGTATCACATTTCCATATATCAATCAAGCATATCGGTAAAATCTTGTCCCACGCCGACAAATGCCGAATCCCTGGGTGAAGTTACCGCAGCTGCTGCATGTGTACTTCTCCGCACAGTCATGTTACTGCAGCTGCCAGCTACTAATGGTCGCCGTACCACTTCTAATAGATTCATTTTCAGGAAAATTGATTTAAGTTGTGCAGGTCCTGTTAGTCCAACCCATCCAGCGAGTTGAATCGCTCGTAAACATTCGTCAATCAGCAACTCTCGACAAGCTCTCGACCGAAGAAGCGACTGTACAGCGTCAATTGCCATCATGCGCTGGTCGTACCACTTTGACAAGAGTGGAGCTATCGTTCATTAATTACTATCTGCTAAATACAAGCAATTGCACATCCTCTTCGTTGCATATTTGGATAATACCACTCCCGGTCGATGGTAGAGCCCGGGCGTCATTGACCAACGAGTAGACAATGTCGTAAGCTTATATAGAAAACTCTTCAAATGTGTGTAGGATCGTTTTGCTACAAAGCGTCTTACTTAAGAAGGACGCTTGACTAAACGTCTTCAGCAGTACCGTCGCAAGGAAAATTCATTGTACTGGAGTAGCACTTGAAAAGAACGAAAGTTCCCACAATTGATCTTTATTGTTGAGTATTCCGTCTTATTTAGTACTGATAATGTACTCGATCTTGTCATGATGGTTATGTCTCGGAGATTTGTAATGAGTTCTTTATATATTAACCGACGCTATAAAATAAGAAGCTGAAACAGTATCATAAAAAAGTATCATACACGTATAATCATAATAATCAAAATTGTCAATCTTTCGAAAAAAATATGTTAAAGAAAATTAAAAGCAAGAAGTAAAAAACTCCTTAAATTATGAAGAATCAATCAAAAAGGATTGACAGGATAGGACGAGCACTTTTAGTTCTGGAAAAGATGTGAACGGACACTTGGAAGAGAAGGACGGTTCTGTCAGTTTCCTACCGAAGTAATCCATCCAATAAATACGGCTTAAGCCAAGACACATAAATATTAACTATGTAAGAAGGAACGGACGATCTCACACGACCAAGAAATCGCCTTATAACCCGTCTGGTAAAATAAAGCTGTGCTAGTTTAGCTTATATCTTATATCTCCTTATTTGCCAAGTGCGACTAAAGACCATACAGTCCCAATGTATTTTTTTTGTCCAGCTTCTCCTACGATATCTTAAATTTTGTTTAGATCGATTTATAAAATGTTTCTGAGTAGGGAATAGGTTTATTAACATTGTGATAAGTACAAGTGAAGAAAATGAGTTTATGAAATAAATGAATAATCAATTACTAATTCTACTTGAGTAGGGGCCATATTCAACTAACTGAACAAGTAATGACCTGCCCAGACTATAGTACAGTGATGTAAGGACTTCTAAGCGGGCTGCTTATGTCTTGTGTTATCCCACATTAAATTCCCAAGATCCGATTGGCGTTTGAAGTAACAGAATCTAGTCAGATCACTGATTGCCACCTCCGAGATCACTGATTTGTATCCACTATTCTTGTTGACTTGTTCTTGTTTATCCTGTTTCTGACAAACAGAAGGTTTTAGTTATATTAACATTCTTAAACACGTTACACAGTTCGTTTTTTCTCCACCAAAAATTCTCTGAACATTGATACGCACTTAAAAGAATGAGAAACACCCCAAAAAACACACGGAAACGCGCGTCCGGAACCCTTTTTTCCGGTGCTTGAACCCCTAGCCCATTGACGCTCACCGGGTCCCGGTGTAGGCTACACGGTTCCGGATCCGGTTGAATTATGACACCCAATAAAGTGCTGTAAACGTTGGGAAAGAAAAAAAATCTTACCAGACATAGGGAGGAAAAAAACGCTACTAAGACCAAACGATAAAACCAAATTATCAACCTTTTTATCCACTATTCCCTGCTCCTAATCCCCGGCAGAGTAAGGAACGGACCACGTCCGCAGCGGTGGGCCAAGTTGGTGCGGTTGCCACAGACGTGAACGAAGCATGGTGGTAAAAGCAAAATGGCGTCTTGTTTAAATGCGATGAAGCAAAGCACAGGGAACGTTCTAACATTGTAAAACAATCTTTCAACCTAGTTGATTGGGATCATTTTTTATGGTAAACTCTACGGCACGGACGAACTGGACGAAGAAAATCGGATCAGTACACCCTATTGCGGGTGTAGCTGGTAGTGTAACGGTTAACCCTCAAATAAATATGTACCGGAACAACCCATAAAACTTGTTTCTGTCTATTTTTTTCACGCAAAAGTCCCTCGGTAGCCAAACGGCCGACAGAATAAATTGCTAGAAAACCCTCTCACCGGGTTGAAGAAAGCTCGTTATTACGATAAGCATCAACATCATCTAATCAAATGTTAAAATCAGCAATATATTGAAACGGGAAAAAAAGAACGATTTATTGCAACATATTTATTTGAAATGATGAATGACCTATCCGAAATGCGTTTTGAAAAACTGACGATGCGTTACACCATTCGAGTATTAGATTTGGGGCTAAAAATTGAAATATTGGTAAACTAAAACAATATTAATTTATATGTACAAAACACTTTACTTTTTTTTTCACAGAATCTTCAAATTGCACTTGAATCAAACTGTGGAAATGTATTCTTCCCTATTATTTTGTCCGGTGATGATAAGACATATTTTTACAAAGTACCAGGCACCTCCATCGAACCACAAGCATTGAAAGTTTCAGTAGCATAAATGTTTTTTTTTTCTTCGTTCTGGTAGCCTCAAAACAAATTCAATATATTTCTAATGTTTGCTACCAACAAATCACAAACAAATTAACAATAATGAATACAACACTTATTTAAAACACTTAAATGTTACAACATGGTAAGCGGATTAAGCTAGTTTAAATACGCATTTCATTACACCCTACACGTGCTAACACGGTTTGAAACGGTTGAGAAAAATAATTCCACATATTTTATCGAGCAATTTAAATTCCTTAAAAACAACACAATTAGCAACAGCAACAACCATTCGGTTCGGTGGCACCACGCATGCCATCCCATGCTTGAGCCGCCCGGCATTGTTCACTAAATAAGAATAGGAATTTAGAATTGTTGTAATTGAATTAAATTCCATTTAGAATGGGTGTGGCAAAACGGATCCCGGAAAAAGTGGCCCCTTAATCCTTCAGCTGTTTGTCGACCTTCCATAAAGTGTGGAAATAATTAATGAGAGCGTATTTGTTCCCTGGCCCTGGATCTTTTTACAGACACTTCAAAACCCCATCCAGAACGCGCCAAACCGGGCGGTGTTGGGTAGTTTGCGTTACACCGAATAGCTCCATTAAATCTCGACAAATGTGTATGAACATTGCATTGTAATGGCACCAAACCTTTTCTCCCAAAGGGGACAGCGCCATTTGCTTTGTTGTTTTAGGAATAGATGGTACTTTGGGAGGGGATATTTATGGTGCAGTCTGTCGTAAGATGGCGGGTAAGTCAGTTTCTATTCTTGGGTTAACAGTTAATTTTGACACTGTGCAAGTGACAAACATTAGGTTTTGTTTCTTATTGCAGTTTACGGTCATAGCCTGTTTGTTGTAGGCGATATCAGTTGGCTTGTTTTTCATCCACAGCTTGGCTCATTTTTACCAAGAATTAATCAAACATTTGTTTGGTTATTTATTAATATCCTAACCAAACGATAAAGACAATAGTACAAAATGGTAAGTTGTGTAATACAAATCGACAATAATAAATCATACGAAAATATGTGCTGAATAAATATTCAACAATATTCAGCAATGGAACGGAGTTTGTTGTGTGTTTGTACAGAGAATGGATAAGACCACTTCTTGTCTAAGAAGTTTTTCCTAAAGAATCCCAATTAAAATGACAAACAAAATAAAGAATTCGTAAATAAATAGTTGCATCCTTTCCATGCCTCTGTACTTTACGCTTCAATCTTCAAACAGTACAGTGACAAACGTCCACGATATTTCTCCATCGCAATGATAGGCTTACCGACAATTCAATTAAAAGTTTCCTTCTTGTTAATTTGCCAAAAACAATCACAAACAACAGAAACAAACCAAGTCCCGACGACGAGTGATGACGGGTCTAGGTCAATAGGGCTCACGGGAAATGGGAGAAGCACAGTGCAAAGGGCCATCTATCTGAACGTGAAGCAAACAAACAAAAAAAAAAACCCGGCTACATTTCTAGCGAGGTGGAATTTCAATCCATTTTTCCATGCATCCGAACACTGCACCAGTTTTAATTGTTCCCGTTTGCGGACCGCGGCCGGCTGTGCTCGAACGGTTGAGCTTGAGCGGACGAAATCTGATATCGCAGGTACCATCCATTACATCATCACTCATTTTAATTCATTTTTCATTCATTCATGCTTTTGCTGATGAGCCGGAAGTTCGCATCTGTGTAACGGAGCCAGTTTGGACAAGGCCAACTCCAAATGTTCCACCCGCCGCATGAACGTGGAATATTCACGGCATGCCAGCATTATGGATGAGGAATTGAATCACCCACAAGGTGGAAAGGCGAAAGAATTGGAAGGATGAGATAAAAAAAAGAACGGAAAGGAATAAACGGACTTGTAGAGCCGTATGCTAAATGTATGCTTAAATTTGTGAAAAGCAGCCAGCTATCAAAATGGCAGATTCGGAAGTAGATATATTCTGGCGCATAAATTTCTGCAGCGCTGCCAACGGTTGGTGGGGTTGAACACGGTTTCATGCTTTCGTCTGCCAAATGGAGATCGCTCCTTGTATGGTCACAGCAAGGCAGATGGCAAATTAGACGGGCATCGTCCACTGGCATAGTTGAATTACCGTCAATTACTACTAATGTTGCCGTTTGGTTTAGTACCGAAAATCCTTCCCCAAATTCCGGGAACCACATTTTAGCTTCAAATATGTTTCTTTTACTTACAAAAAATACCATTTGTTGGGAATGTTTACTGCATGTGTTCATTTTCGCGCATTCTTCATATCTGAATGTAAATAGAAAAGCATTTGCTAACAATCAACTGTTGAGGGTGGCTTTCGACAGTGTTCCTATAGATATAATAAAGGCTAGGTTTAACCGGTACGAGGTTTCTGAGCCACCCTGTAAATGGTACGCACGATTTTTCTTTTTATATGCGAAAGATGTTTCGTCAGTATGGATCGTGGTAAAACATTTTGATGTATGCTGGAGACTAACATATTTTCCGCTCAGTGCAGTAGTGTCTTGTACTTATTTCAGGCATCGAATTCAGTATAATTACAGCAACAATGGAGGAAACATGCGACGTATTAATAATATCTGTGATCCAGGTACCCTTACATATATATTTTTTTCTAAACTAAACTATGCCGATATCAGTAGTGAAGTTATAGATAGTTTTTCGTAATTTGGTCCTCAAGTTTCGTGATTTTTTTGTGTGTTAAAACTCTGTTTGCTTATCCAATCCGTTCTAGCTAAATGTTTGGTAATGATGTAGGGTCATCAAACTTTTCTTTTTCATTATTAATACATTAAACGGAGAATAAGACATATAACTCCTACTCATGGATTACATGGTGAAGAGTTCAGAAGGAAGCACAATCTGGGAAGTCACACAAGATTCATACATTGTTGATTGTATGCGTTTTCAGATAAATTATATTATATTTGGAAGATAGTGCCCCAAAACCAGCTTTTGATATTAGTGGAACTGGACATATACAAGTTGCAGCGGTGACCCAAAATATAGTGAATCAGTACCAATCATTGGTTCTTGAATCAATATACGAAGGGTACCTAAGGATACGTTTGTTATGAGATGATACCCGTCTTCCTCGGTGGAATGTTGTTGGTCATCTTAGAAGCGCGTATGACTCGAGGAACTCTTCAAAATGTTCTCGATGCCACCACTTTTTACGATTGTTAGTTAAGAATATATTTAGTTTAAAAGAGCACAAATATCGTGGGACTAACCGTCAATATTTATTTATTTTTCATAAAGAATGATCGGTATGGCTAAATTGATATTATAAAACGTAAGTTTATTTATAAAAACCGAGCGTGACTGCAATACGGCCAACGTGCCATAGTCACCCTCTAACACGTCGTTTTAAGCATTATTGGAAAAACATTGATTTTATTAGGTCGACTAACAGTCTATGAGATGACCTTCGTGTTGTGTTAATTTAGATGGAAAAGAGATCTTTGAAGCATCTTGTATATTATTTCCTTGTAAAGCCGAGTGTGACAGCAGAGATTACTTTCCACAAATAAACATAAAGAGTTAATAATTTAAATAAATTACGTTCAGATCCTCCAAAAATAATGCATCTTATAACGTGCTGTTGTAATAATGTTAAATTTGAACTGTCTCACACAATCAGTACAATCTACAGAGATCTATTAAGATTATGACATGCATTTCCTTTCATTTCTCCGAAAATAATGAATCATATCAAAATGTGATGATGACAATGATAAAAGTGCATAGTTACAGTTTCTGACTACTAATTTCACTTTACACAGCCCCGAATAATCCGCCTAACAAATGTTCTGCAACAAATCAACCTACGGCACATGTTGCTCAAGCGTATGATTCACCGAATACATGCACCGGTCCCGCCGGTCGTATTATGCTCTAAATGTAATAACTTGTAAAGTGTTCTCGCGAGAATACCACCAAAATACATGTTTCGCCCATGTTCCACGGGACGATCGTTGCATGTGAATTTTTGGACAGCAAGGTATAGGTACGATCGGCAAAAGCTCGTAAAACATAATCCATCGGGAGGGTTTCGGGCAACCTACTTTGAAGGTAGTACACGCTACAGGCCGAATTTCATTCATGAGTTCATTTCGTTCAAGCTAGATTAAGAACAGTCCCTGTACACTCATTAGGGGTTTTTCGTGTGCCAGCTTCACGTGTTTACATTCTAATCGACTCCGTTCCGACCATGAAAACCCCACGACGAAGGTTGATTATTTTGGTGTTGTTGTTTTTTCCCAAATCTCCCAGTGGTTCACAAGTTCAGCCATGGAAAGGCTTCAGCTACTTGCAAGATTAAACAAGCTATAAATTATATTACTCCATAGCAGTGCATTAACAAATTTTTCCATTATAAAACATAAAGTTCGAAGTTTGTCCTAACTTCCCTAACCAATCGAATCGATGGCGAGAGTAGTAAGATAACTGTAGGATGAAAACATTACCTGTAATGCAACGCGCCGGCAAGCTTGCTTAATCCGTTTCTTTGCGCTACACTTTCCCGAAAAGTTGCACCCAGTGTGCAGTTCCTGTCTGCCGCGATCCTCACCCTGCTCGTCATCAAATTTATCATTTATTTTGATAAAACTTTTACCCACGGTCTTACCGAGCCTGCATCCCTACGCCATGGTCGAATTTCCCATGCGCCATGTGCGAACCAAGCGCCATCGTGCAAATGATTAAGTTTTTACACTTCCTGATGGACGGATGCAACCAGCTGGATGCAGTTTTATTCGCAGTTACACGATCTTTACCACTTTCACCCCAAACCGAAAGAACCGGAGCGAAACGCGCGGACAGCTTTTACCTCCCATTACATGGATGCTCACCGCTTGCCAAGCTTAACAGTCCAGAGAAACATGGGCTACAACCAAAAAAAACGACCAGCACCACCGTTACCAGCTGGCAGCTTACGCTTGAAATGAAGAGATTTTTATTGGAAGCGGAAAACGTGCGAATTTCACCAGCCGTTATCGGACTTCCGCATGGCTTTGGTATCACGATAATGGGCTCACAATTCGTTTCGGGAGTTTTTTTTTTTGAGTAGAACTTTACACAGTACATCTTTGAAACACATCCATATTCGACGGTACTGTTTCGTTCTGCGGGCTTTGAAATGTGCTTCTTCAACTTTGCCACAATTCCGCCTTTGTACATTGCCATTCTAGCGTGCAGTTCCTTCGGTATGATATTTGCTAAGAATTTCTTTTTTTCCGTCTCCTTCCCCTTAAAGATTACAAGCAGTAAAACCACGCTACATAGAGAGTAGCACTGCGAGCTGGTTCCGAACGTGCATTGCCAGCACTCCATCGCAACTTCATCAAACTAGCACTTCGGCCAAGAACGAAGTCCTGCCCTGCCCGGGAGGCGCTTCCATTTGGTCGGAAGAAAAACTTTACACTAAATCTTTTTATTGCACTCAAGATAATCCTGGGATGCGATGCGCTTGTCCGCCGGGACACGTAATATGCTAATCGTTTTCATTTCCTTGTGCCATTACGTTACGGTAGCGATGAACGATGGTATAGTACTTTGAAGGAGTAAGTTTCTGCTACTGCTGCTGCCGTATCCGCAATCCACATACTTTGACTAATTCAATAGAATAGTAGCGTTTAATGTATGGGCGCCCGTTTTACGACAAAGTGTAAGTTCACGAGCAGATTGGATGCTTTAGTGCTCTTGTTTGGGGAGTAGTCAGGGCCATAAAATTTCAATAAACAACACAAATTTATCTTCGAAAACAAAAAAGGAAGATGGTTCGTTTTGATCTATTTATCAACAATGTGCAGCGCAACAGGCGCTTATTTCATGCATTGTGCTGTTAACTTCACGTATAAAGGGTGATTAGGGTCTATTAGTGTTAAGAAATCTCGTGTTTAAATACTATACACTCCT
>KB663644.1:4793304-4805222 GCA_000349025.1 Anopheles minimus | reverse complement strand
GTATTCCCAAAAAAAAAATTTAATGCATAATAAAATAGAAAACAAACCACCCGGAACCAAACCTGCGACAAAAATAAACACTCTAGCTTCGGGAACGTCCCCCAGCTATCCGGGTCATCAACGCCATCAACGGCATCATCATTCGATATTGAACGCGATGAGACTAAGTGCAATCCAGAACATAAAAGAAGAAGAAAAACCCGAAGGAATGGGGGGAGGAAGAGGATAAAGCTTATTTCATTTAATATGCAAATATATCCTCACCGAAGCTGTGCATCGTGTGTAAAGCGGATCCATTTTTATGCCCTTTTCTAACGAGTTTCGTCACTCGCTGGCCGCATATGATGAGGAAATGAACAGCTCCCACGGGGCATCTGCTGCTCTCGTTTTAAGTTATGCACGCTTTTATGCACTGGCGGCGGTGCATAATCCTTCGCTCATTCCATTCGACCATCAAATCCATCGCCGGCTAAGCGCACCAACGTAATGTGCATCCATTGTTCTGTTGCCGCGTGCGCGTGTGCCTTTCGTGCACTAACGCCACTAACTTTACCTACACCGATGGGTTGCTGTTTGTGCCCTTACCACAACCACAGCTGATCCGATCTATTTCGGATGCGAGTCTTTGCGCATTAATGATGCAATTGTGTTGAAATTTTAAATTATCAAACTTTTGATTGCATTTTTATTACCTGCTGTTGTTGTATTAATGTAAATGGTACATTATTTTGTTATAGGAATTGGAAGAGTTGCATTTAATTGGATTGAATAAGGACAGCACAATGGCTTGTTTAGTTTCGACAAATTTTGTATTGCAACTGAATTTTCAGCGTCAGTCATTAGCATTGCTTAAGAGGTGCAAGATTAATTATCATCTGTCTGGAACAATCAATAGTTGCTTGGAAAGAATCGTTTACCAAAGATTGAGTTCCATTTCTTCAGTACAAACATTGTGCATAATTGATGAATGATTTGACTAGGGCAATTCATTGAACAAAGGAAATATTCATTACCTTTTGATCTATTTTCAATGCTACACAATCGTAGCGATAATTGCATTAATTATGCACCGAACAAGAACATTTCCTGAATACACTTCAATCAACAACAGAAAGAAAACCATGTTCCCCAGAGACATATTCACAAAGTACAGTGGCACCATCAACGAGGTATTTTTGTGATTAATTAGCTTGCAATGTATCAGAGTAATATATATTCATTGTAATTTAATATGCATTCCCAATTCCAGCTAGCTCGTTGCATCAAAATGCATTTCTACAAGCAATGTCCTTGTCAAGAAGATTATGTAAATTATCAACAAAAAAAAAATTTATCCCGTGAGCCGTCATTACGAAAAACATGTTTCCAATTATACCTTTGTTTTAAAAACGTATTCCAATCTTTTTGCTCAATAATTATCATTACTAATGCTAAAAGGTAATCGATGCTTTTCTTATGTGAGGTTTTAAGTTACCACCGTCAAGGTGTCGAAACGTGCCGTCTGTGGCAGAAGAACTCGTCTAAACAATGTACGTGCCAACATGGGAAAACTGGTTCTCCTACGCCACATTGAAATCTATATCCTTGTTCCCATAGCAATAAAACAAAATGCTTCTCATTACATGCCCAGTTGATTATTCAGCAGTACCTAGCGAAGATCGTTCGTACCAATTCACCCGAAAACAAATGAGGAAAAATACCTTTTACGTCAAGAGAAGAGGAAAACATTGTTGATAGTAGTCGAATATCTCAAAGATTTGAAAATTTCCACCAGAAAAGAGAAAAAAAAACAGAGCAAAGCAGCTGAAGAAACGGTATCACAGCCCCAAAATAAATGCATATTTTTTCTGCGCTGTTGTCGAGGGTGGGGGAAAACAAAAGTTGTTTAATACCCGGCAACCATAGCAAAAAAGGACACAAGACACAACACAAGCGAACGGGCACATAAAATCGCCAGTAAAACTTTAATGCAAATTGAATTTTATGCTCAGCCCATAGCTACCACGCCACGACCGAACAAGTGATACTTTTTCTTCGCTAAGTTTCGGCGTGGTGGTTAAATTTGTTTCGCCACGATCCGGCGCAAATGCTTGTTCGTTCGTTCGTTTTAAAATTATATTCCCTTTTTCCCGCAACCGTAAACATTTGTTACCCACGTTCACCCCACCCATTGCTTCAAGGCGAATCGAAACGACCTTGCTCCGTTCGAGTTCTTCCGTCTAGGCTGAGTTTAGAATGGTGTCATTTCATCGGTTTGATCAACGTTTTGTTTAACAGTCAGACACAAATAACATCTGACGCTTCGTTGAGTTGAATTGTTCCTAGCAGACTGCATAAAGGAAAATGCAATATCTTTTGCTTGATGAGCAATATCGTTTGAGGATACTGTTTAGCAATCTTTGTACTCTATTGGAAGTGAAAAGTGATCGTTACTATGATGATCATAGACCACCGAACAATAAGCTGATTTAATAAACCTGAAACGGCAATCATCGCGATTATAACCATTCTAAGCAAGTTAGTTTTAATGAAAAAAAATAATTAAATTATTACAGTATTTTAAATAAAAAGCTTGTAGTACCATTTGTCTATTACCAATATGATATTCGCTTTAATAAAAATATCTATTCCATATCGTTGGGTAATGGTAACGATCACGCTTTGCTCTTTTCTCCACTTTCTTCGCAATAGAATACACGTACACTTGTCTACAGGTTAATAGAAATGTTAGTAATAACGCACACTGTTCCACTAAACAGATACGTTCCAAAGCTGTACAAAGCAATCTCTCTTTGGTTTAGTAGTATTCATTAATTAAAACACACTAATCATTTCATATGCCCGGATAGCTCAGTCGGTAGAGCGTTGGACTTTTAATCCAACGGTCTAGGGTTCAAGTCCCTATTCGGGCGGAGGATGATCGAAACATTTTTAATGGAAAAAGATGAATATATGCAAACTAAAACATATATTTCGCAAATGGCAATAAAACTAAGCTTTAAAAAACAACTCCGGGCGAGGGAGGGGGTGATGGGTGTGGGTTTTCTGCACACATCAAACTAAATTGATCTCCGCTTTTAATCTTTTTGTTACATTTACTTCTAAAAGCAGTATTTCATAAAAGTTACCAATTCTTTTAATAACTTGTCATCGTATATTTCAAATATCGTTCCGCTACATTAGGTGAAAACATACGGACCCGCATTCATTTGAGATAATCAATCAATAAATGTGATATGTGATAAGGATACTTCGAATCCGACGTTTTTTTTCAGTTACGGTCATAATTTTTTTTTATTTTCACTCATTCATTGTCTTTCCATCTATCTGAATAAATATTATTTTCCGCAATACATACCTAGTAAATCGTTTTTTTTACAATTATGCCTATAGCATGTCAATCTTTTACTATTGTACAGTTTCGTTTGCATTTACTTTTCTTCTTTCGACAATGTTTGTATCCTATTATTTGTATTTTACTTTTGTTGGTTTATTAATCCGTTACAATTCATGGAGTAGCTTCTTTTCAATCATGGGACAATTTTACGAACTGACGTTTTGGGTTGGACGTGATTGATGATCGAATGAGGTTTTAAATTTCTATTCTTTAGTAAACTGTTGATTATAAATATTTCATTTATTAGCTTGCGAGTTATGGGACATTTGAAATTTTGTAATAAATAATTGTTTATTTATTATGAAATTATATTAATCAAACGGAACGCTAATAACAGCGCGCAAAATAAACATTATTTCGGAGAAACGAAAATTTCTGAAAATGCTTTACATGTTCTGTCTGTTCAATTTGAATGATGAATTAAGCAAATTAAGGCCATTTTTTAATTGTATGAGCCGTTTATATTTATTGTTGAGAAGCAACTCGATATTTCTTAGCTAAACGCAGAAGCCTTCTCTTTGATGTACCAGATGTAAGATGAATAGACGCCATATTACTATCGCAAACGCACGGCAACAAACTTGTCTTGGATTAAATTGGTGATTGGAACGTAATTCACCATATTACCAAGCAAATAGCCAATAAGTCATAGATAGAATCAGAGCATTACTAAACAATAGTATAATGTGATGAACATTCGAAACGACGTTAGCTTTTTTTTCAACCTAAAAATTACTAAATAAAATTGTTTAATAAAAGACAAACAGTTGACGTACGTTGACAACAGTAGAAAATCTACTCAGGACAATCAATAATATGATAATGGAACATGATAATGAAAAGGAAACCGGTGTATAGATCATTGCAAAGGATACAACTATCGTCAGTATGTTATGATTGCGATTTGAATAATAATCTTTTTGTAACGAAACAAAACATATTCACAAGTTGTGGTACCTTTAAATCTTAAGGTATCTTTGGTTTCTAATGTAATCAAATATGACATCTATTACAAGCCTCTCGATCCGTCTGCGAGTGTAAGAGTTTTGCAACCAATGCATTAGTAAGCAAATGCAAATTTAGGCATTTTAGTATCAAAACCGTGAAGAAAGAAAAAAACATGTTCAGGCGTAAAAAAAAAAACTTGCTTCAAAACAACAAAAGCAAAATTGTCACTGTCAACAAATATTTCCAAGCTAGTTTTAACGGTCGGTGTATTTTTGTTCATTTCAACAAAATTGTAGAATCACTAAATAGTTTAGTTTAAAGTTTCCTTGTGGTACCACCGTCGTCCCACCAGTGCTATTGATTTGATTGATTTTAGATCCTTATTGCAATCGTGTTACATAATTATTAGCTTTAAACTTTAGTGAGTCTTGGGTATGTTTCGACAATTTGAAAAGTAATCCAATAGTGAAAGCAAATCGACCAATAAATGCGACAGTTAAGGTTTCAGAGAGATGTTTTGTGAGACAAGAATTACGCCTGTTGGAAAACATAATTTTGGCGGATACTACAAACTATACTAATTTTCTATTTAAAATGTACCGCTGCGTAGGCAAAGTCGGTAAACAGAAGCTAACATCACAGTTCAAAATTAATCAACAAATTAATCTTAAAGACATAACTTCAATTCAGTGGTTTGTACCCTCTACAGGAACAAAACGCATTGGAACGGAAAATATATACAAACAAATCAAAAACATTACAGAATTGCAAATTGAAAATATCAAATAATTTGTCCCCGTGGCCTAGCTGATAGACAATTATTTGACTTGACACTGGAACACTGCGTCGATGCCAATATTAAGCACTGGGAAGCTTGGACAATCGTAGAAATAAAATTATCACACCAATTTAAACACGCTCAAACTACCACAAAATTATCATTACACTTCACAATTCAATTGCAATCTTTTTAGAAGCAACTGTTTAGCTATATGAATAAGGGCACGCAGTCATTTACTTATTCTCAGTTTAACTTCATTCTACAATCACAATTGCCGTATGAACGTACTACCTAGTACTATCATACCGATCGGCATCGTATCATATCTTCATCATCAGTGCTGTTTGTTGTTAAATCGTGTAACCGGTTGAAGTTTTACATAATTTATATCGCATTTTAAGACACGTGTATTTCCAAATTCGAAGCATCCAAACTGCTAGCAAAGAGTGGATAAAAAATAGTGCTGCTATCTGTTAACAGTGTTTTAAAATATTAATTTTAAATCATTATTTTCGAAAAAATTCTCCTACTTTCTTGCTATGCTTATAACCTATCAAACAGCATTATGTTGTCTTTTGTGGCACTTTTTCTGTAGTTTCTTTTTTTAATATAACTCCAGGCACTGTAAGGAGCAAATTTAAATTGCAAAATTCACCCCAGTATTAATGTAAAAAAGGTTAATTTTTAGCAACTATGTAGTGTAATGAAAAAAAACAAGTTGTTTTTTTAAGGCATTGCTTGGCAAATTTTAAACAAAATAAGATGAATCAGGAGAATGAACCAGTTTTCATCATACCAGTCTCTATGGATGTTTGCGTTTTACTGTTCTAGCTGTGTTATTTTAATATTTTTGTCATGTTATAGCTACGCCTAGCAGATTTGTTGCAGAATCAGTGTCGAAGGAACTTGCACTTTTACACCAGAAAATGCCTCACTATGAGCCATTATTTTTGTCATACGTAAACACACTTTTGCATAAATTTGACTAACAGCACACGCACGCTTCATTGAATCCATATTATCGTACACAATTAAACTAGTCAAAGGAACAATCGATTTTTGTTTGTAATCGCTTACTGTTACTCAGTTATGAAATAAACTACTTTTGTGTGCTGAAACTGTTGTTGTAAAACTTACAACGTACTTGTAGCAAAATTTCCTTGTATTTGGAATGAACGGAAGAAGGCACCCATCGGGATGTGATAAATTATAAGGCTCGTTGAACATTTCAACAGTTCAAGGACGATCACCATTCCATTCTCCGTTAAGAAATTTACTTTATGACGTTCAAATTTTGAGCAGTAATATTTTTAAGTAGGAGCGTAACGCTATCTTCTAGATGAGAGTTCAAATAGTAATTGTAGAATAAATATTAATGTTTCTTACTAATAAAGCAGACCAGCTGCTGTCACAGAATCGTTCATCGTAGAAAAATCTTGAATCTAAAGGTGGCTGATGTTGAAGGTTGAATGTTGCATTTAGGGTTTACAAATTCTACCTATTCACTTTTCGCCTGGTGTCTGTCACCACCCTTGCCGATGGCTGCCGCTGCTCACTGGGAAACTCACCATTCATCGTACTGCCATTGCTGCTTCCCGTACCGATGCCACTGCTGGCAGATGTGGGACGAACGTCCTTTTCAGGACATTGGTCCATCGATTTGGTTCTATATTTGGCCGGTTTTTCCATTAAACGAGGATTTTCCAGCAACAGTTGATACAGCTGATTGACCTGTATCTGCTGCTGTGGTGCAGGTTGCATCTTCTTGGGCGGCAGGACTGGATCTGCCGAAGCTTCCAACGAGGACGTCCGTAATGTCGATTCCGTCACCGAGTTCGTCGGTTGCATGAACACCGGAAAGGTTTGTGAATTTGGCATACGTGTCGCTATGTGAGCAGCATGGGCAGGAATGCGATCGTCTCTTGGTATGGGATCGGCGGATGGTTTATTAGCATCAGCTTCAACAATCAGTACCGCATTAGTTGCATTTACAGGCGGTATTGGTGGTGGAGGCTCTATTCGTGGATCGTCATCAGGATCGTGGGAATGCTGTGATGAGGGTAAAATGATTGCATCCGACCGTCTCGACAGCTGGTACGGTTTATGGTGATGAAGGTCCTGATCACTGGTATGTTTTCTATTGAGCGAATTCAGCAAACACTTCAAATCTTCTTGACTACCACGATGTGCGGCATTAGTCGAGCCAGTGGCAGATGCACAATCACCACCGGTTCCAGAATCCTTCGATGAGAGATCGTCGTCTAAATCGTCTGAATCTAGTTCAGTTGAGCGCACATTTGTTTTTGAAACTGCCGTGTAGAAACCATTGTGATCGCGTCCAATTGTACCTCCATCAGCACTTTCACCGTCGTCGTCTATGTTGCTCGTTACCTCATCGCTGCGTACCATTGGAATTAAATATTCGAAATAGCCAGCAGGAGTGGTAGAGGTACCGACACCGCTACGTACAATTAAATTTGGCTGATTTATCTCCATCCCTGTTGCAAGATCCAGTTCTGTCTCACCCGGACATCCACTGACAGTGCCACGTATTCGTTTTTTCATACGATACATACAAATCACCCAAAAGAGAGACGTTATCAGCATACAAGCAATGAGTGCAAACACGATCGTCATCCAAGAGTTGAATATCTTTGCTTGCAGTTGCACTTCCTCCTCAACTTCTGATCCATACGCAGTGCCAACATCACCCAAAACAGAACCATGCATATCTTCCGGACCATCAACGACAATGAGTCGAATCGGACCACTCTCGGTTATAAAGTCGTTGTCGAACCGACATTCGTACAGACCAGCATCGGTCATCTCCGTATCCATGATGACAAGCACTTGTCCCTCAGCCGTAATGTAATGACGCTCCCGATCCGATCCGATTGGTTCTCCATCCTTCAGCCAAAATATGGCCGGTTTTGGCGCTACAGTTACCTTACATTCCAGCACACTGGCTTTACCGATTGAAATTTCTAGGTTTGTTACCGACCGACTTGCTGTTTGGTTCTCTAGCACCACAACTGAAGCGTTAGCACGGATTACTCCAGCAGGGTTTTCGGCTGTGCAGCTGTATACTCCCATGTCGACAAGTTGAACATTTAAAATAAGGAAAGCACCTTCATTCGGAATAACGCGCATTCGGCGTTCCTTGGCAGCAGGAAAATCATTTCCACCGTCTTTTTCCCATGATATCTGTGGCTTTGGTTCACCCATTGCTGCACAATCTAACCGAGCTACCTTTCCCGGCTCAACGCTTATGTCTGACGGTGTCTTCCGAAACCTGGGATACGTTCCAACGGTAATCTTTACTTTGGGCGAATATACCACCCCGAAGCTGTTTGTTATTATGCATTGGTATTTACCAGCGCCCGATTGTTGTATGTTCGGTATAACCAGCTCCGTTGTACCAATCGTGCCGTTTTCATTATTGATCTGATGGATCGTGTACTGTTCGATAGGAAGTTCCAGGTTGTCCTGCTTCCATTTGAACGTCATCGTGTCAGCTGCGATCGAAGTTGCTGTGCACACGAGCGACACATTAGTACCCCGAATACCGAGTTGAGATTTTGGTTCATCGATGAGATGAGGCTTAGGGGAATCATCTAGAAAAGGAAAGAAGAGAATACATAATCATATATATCAAATAATCCATTCAAATAAGTAACAGCTTTTCCAGAATAAAACTTACAGCAAGAAAAGTTAGATGGATGTAGATCACGGATTAAACGATTTCGTAACCATATCGGATAAATACATTCGGCATCGATTTGAAACACCTCCTTCCGTTCCTTGATCCAATGGTAAAACCATTCCAGTTTACAGTCGCATATTAAATTAGTAGAGTTCATAATTAAGTTCTGTGAGTTAAAAAAACGATCATTAGTAGTTGAAAACACGAAAACTGACATACACAAATAAATTATTACCTTCAATCGTGGCGTATCCTTAAACGCATTGATCTGTATCGATGATATATTATTCTGGCTTATCTCCAACAACGTAAGCGAAGTTAAGCCCAGAAATGCATTTCTACTGACCGATTTTATCTCGTTTGCGTTCAAATACAACCGCTCCAGCTCGCTTAAACCCATAAACGGTCCTCGCATATCCTCGATCGTCCACGAGATACGATTGCCGTTCAGAAAAAGCGTTTTTAACGATCTGGTTTCATTGAATGTTCCTTCACCGATGCCAGATATGCGATTTCCCTGCAAATTCAGCGTTTGCAAAACCGACAATTCTTCAAATGTGTACCGATCGAGTGACTCCAGCTGGTTGTACGAGAGATCCAAGCTGATCAGCTTCGGTGTAAATTCCCATCCGGACTGTTCGATTTCGATTATCCGATTATGAGCCAAACCTAGATTGGTGAGGCTGGTCAGATTAAAGAATCCGCCCTTCCGTATGGTAGTGATGCTGTTGTTATTCAGCTCGAGGATCGCTATCGATAACAGCCCATGAAATACGCCAGCCATCAACGCTGGGATGCGATTGTTATTTAGCTTAAGACTTTTCAATTGATTCAAGGCTTGGAACGTTAAACTTTGCACTTCCTCTAAACCATTGCTGCTGAGTTCTCTGCAAATAAATTTCAATACGCAAACAAATGAACTGTTAGAATATCTGATACGACAAATATGTTATAGCAGGACGAAATTAATTAAAATACCACTTACAGCCTTTTCAGCGATTGCAAACGATCAAATGTTCCTTTCGTCAGGGTACTCAATTTGTTGAAGTTTAAGTTTAAATACTGCAGATTGTTTTTCACCGGGAACGAACTATACTGAACCTCCTGTATAGCGTTACGCGATAGATCGAGAAACTTCAACGACGGCAGCCCCGCTAAAGCTTCCATATCGATAGTTTCGATTTCATTGTTGCTCACAAACAGCTTGGTGAGATTTCTAACGCCCCTTAAAACCGGCAAACGTTGCAAACGATTGTTGTTTAAATTCCTAAAATGAGATATTGTTGAATTTTTTTTTTGCAGGGTAACATACATTGTAATTACTATACTTACAACTCTTGTAGCTTGCGAAGGTCAGCTAGTTGCGCCGAAATTGTTTCGTGGCTCAAATGGTTGGACGCCAGATCGCTATGAAAGCAAAAAGAGAACATCACAAATTATTTTTTAAAACGATTATAAAGCGTTTATAGATAACAAAACAATTTAGGTGATTATAAATCAATCATGTATGCGTTATTTTGTCAAACGCAGAGAGGACTGTGCCGAACGAGTCGCAATTTTGTAACATTATTTTGATGTGGAATATTATGAATCTGTATGAACGCATGTTGTAATATTTCGAGCCTTGTTTACTAATAAAAAATACATTACTTGAACTACTGGAAACCTATCTAAATACGACATGTTTTGATTTATCAAACGTTGAGAATGGATTGTTGAAAAATAAACAAAAACCGTTTAGCCAATATAATCGTACCAGCATCGTAACAATTCGCCGATAAGATAAGTACAGAAAAAGGTGTGTTCTGTCTCATGGAATAGAAATATCACGCTTGGGACTCAAGTGAAAAAAAAACTCCCAAATATCATTCGTGACAGGCGTGATAAGAAGAATAAGGATTGAAAGATATGTTTGAAAACAACATGTTACTGCTTGTGGCACGTCTGCACCATTCACGATACATGTGAATGTGATACTGGTGATGTGATTTTATCAACCCACTATCAAGCCACAAATGTTAAATGTTTGACGAGCTGTGACAAATTTGTGTAGCAAAATAATATATTATTCGTTACTCGTGTTGAGCTTAAAAAAAACAACTAGTACATCACTCCGTTGTCATATGCCACATTCTAAACATTATCATATCAGTGTTTGGTATTTTAAAAGGTTCCCATGATTTATAGCCGTGGGAACTGACAAACGAAGTCTAGCTGTGTCAATACTTTGTCATTGATGTTATGTTTCATTTTTCACCATAAAAGCAGAAAATTAAAAATGGGAATGACTTTAATAAATAAAGTGACTTTATTGAAGAACCGTCAATTTTAACTGTTGAATGCAATGACTAGTTTCTAGATAACGAATGTATTATTTTGTCAATGCACACTTCAAATCATCAAAAATCGAAAGCAATTATACGATTGCTTTTCAAAGCCGCAGTAAAAATAATGAGGAGATTTAATCTCCAAAAACAAAACCTGCATTATAAAAATTCACTCACTACGTGACACGAATCAAGCTTGTTCGCTTTGTACAATACAACTAGCCGCACACATGCGTGCTTCTTGGCACCAGGCAGACTGATCCGTTGTTTTCGCGGTAGTTAGGAAAGGTTTGTTTGCTGTGAGTGCTGCACTAATGCGCACACAGTGCACAACAAACTTGCATTTGCATTACTGCAACAACGCAGGGTAAACTGCATCATCCAACCCGCCCCGTCTGGTTTATCTCTCCCACTGACCACATTCATGAATGGTCGCCCTCCTCAGGTCGATCGGAACCCGCTCGGCCTCGGAACCCGTCAGCTTGCGGAACTAACACGTGTGTAGGCGATGACTGAGTGGTATGCAATTACTCTGAGGTAATGCACGGGCAGAGAATGCACATGCGCGGGAGGACAAACCATTATTTATTTGTAAGTGGGGTTTTCCTCGCTAACGCTGTATATTAAACCTGTTTCGCATGATGATTTCAATGATGGAGACAATCGGTCTAATCTATCCGCAGGTGGTACTTCGGATGCAATAGACGAGAAACCACTACTACATTGGCAAACGAGTGTATAGAATTTTGAATTGGGAAAAAA
>KB663644.1:4669145-4777928 GCA_000349025.1 Anopheles minimus | reverse complement strand
AATGTTTTCTCCGAAATGTCGATCTGAGCTCCATTCGTTTCGGCCAAATTATGCATATCTTAGCTACCAATTTAAGCGTACGTTACATGCAATAACAACAGCTCAAACAGCTCTCTTTAAAGCGTGATTGGCAATTTAACTCAACACAACACCCGAAGGGCAAAACCCAACATTTTCCAACCGGTACAGTGAATTTATTTCACCAGGATACGTCAGGAATTCATCCAAAGGCTACGGTCACCTTTATTACTCTCCATTTTCCTTTGGTGTCGTTCCGTCGTCCCACACACACGCACGCAGGCGGTACTACCGGTAGGTGATACATCAACCGAATGACATCAGAATGGGCCGCAGCACACCTTCTGGGTGTCGATGGTAATGCGCAAACAGCGTGTCTGCGATCGAGCACCATCGATTAGCAATTTTATGTGTTCGATCTCTGCTCAGCCCTAACTCAGGTGTGCGCAAACCGTCATCCGATGCACGAATCATCCGAAAATCCAATCCAAGAACATGGTATACGAAAATGGAAGCAGGAGAAAAAAAAATCCTGTAAACGATCTGTTCTCACTCATTTTACCTTCCATTTCCTGAAAAGGTTATGGAAAGTTCGGGATGAAATTGATCCGTTTACCGAAGTGGACCGTAGTCTTTCCATAAATTGGCAAAGCAATGTGCAGAAGCATTTCCGCGCAGCTTATGGTACGCTTCCTAATAGGGAAATCTCAACCTCCAAGTGTGCACACTTACCGGGGAACACCGGGTTTAGGGATGCGAATATTGGCAATCTTTTCTACGGAAAGCAGAATCCTTTTGCGCAGACGCTAAATTAGGTATGGAACCCATCCACAGCAAACACGAAACCTTTATCTCACGCGTGCAATCATAGCATCGGAAATGGAGGCTGGTGTGAAATCACACCTAATGCCCGCGTCTTCTCTCAGTCGCGTTTCCCTGGATGCCCTGATTACAATTGAACCAGAACACATTCTCAACACACACAAAATTGCAAAACATTCGAAACGGGCCCATTTCCATTATGCATTCCCTGTTTGCCACTTTGCGAAATTGCATATGGATTTGCAGTCGCCGGTGTGCAGAAGCTCAGTAGAGTTCAATGCGCGAATGGACGGCAAACCTTTACGGACCAAACTCCCTTGCCTGTTTGTTACAGGACCTTCGGTACCAGTCGGTACATGAGATTTTTATGTAAAAACATTGTTTTTCAGCCCATTGCCCACTGGATCGTTCGGGTTGGGGACGTGCTGGAATGATGCTCATTCTCGCTGCCTCGGCTGACCGGGAAGCTGATCGATGGTTGAAATGCTGGAACACTGGACTGGACGGTGGACCATTGTTGATCGTTTTGGTGGACATACTTAGTTAAGAATGTAATATTAACTCTATTTTTTATTTTATTGTTTTACTATTTTATAACGGCCAAGCTGTATTAGAATTGTGTATTCTATATTTTCTAGAAGTACGTTTTTTAAAGAAATGATCTTAACTCGATAAGTGGAATGTGGAAACATTAAAATAAATTATTTTTGAAGTTGTTTACCGATACCGTACGAAGACAAAAATATAGAATTACGCTTTTTCCTATCTGATAGCTAAAAAGCCAGTCCTTTGGTATTGGATTGGTATCACTACTCCCATCGGATCGCCATGATCATCACTCTCTTTACAAAAATGATGTGTGAATTTTTGTTATTTCGCAATATATTTGACGAATTATAGTCATAAGCCTGTAGAGTAAGTTTCCCAGCGTGTCAAACTTTCTTAAATTGTTAATTTTAAAAGTAAAATACATTTATAACCGAATTTAAATATGAAATTTAAAAGGTTTTAAATTTTAATTTAATTAATTTAAGCGGCAATTTAAAGAAAGTGATCGTTTTATAATTACCAATTTCCATTTAAATTTATTGGTCTAATGGCGTATAAACTGAAGAGGATTTCGCAATTTTTAACCAAAATCCACTCCGTCCACTCCGATGGCAAAACTCATAGTGCCATGCTATAGTGTGATCCCGACGAGTTAAATACGATGTAAAAACGTGACCAACAACATCGCCTTCGAACCGCAACACCGAGTGTCGATCGCCGTACGCGGATGCTGCCCTTACAATTGGGAACAATGGGGTACATACGTACCATTGGTCGGATCGTGTTGTTCCCCGTTCGGTTCCGCCGTCGAAGAACAACAACCAATTCGCACGGGCGGGACACAACCAGGCGGAAGGTGGTGAAGGCGGCAAAAAGTCGCAAACAGCATCCCGAAGGAATGGGCTTCGATGGCGTAACGACCGCGAGCCGCGATCAGTGGAAGGCGATCTACAGCAGGGCAATGAAAACCGTTCGAAGCACTGAATAGCGTACTAACGAAGCAGCAGCAGCAGGAACAGAACGGCCCTAGAACGGCCACGGAACGCCAAAGAAAGAAAAACCGGTTTCCTTTCATTTCACACCAGCCTTTATTCAATTTGGTCGAGGTGTCGTTTTTAACAGATTTCAAACGATTAATTCTCGCTCTTTCCCACTTCACACGCTCTCGATGCGGGGTTTGTTGTATTTTTTTCTTTCTTTTGTTGCCTCCTTTGACTGGCCACTTTTTCTTGAAACTTTGCTGGATAGGCTGGATCTTCTTGGTTCTTTTATTTCCCGGGCATCACGCACCCAGCAGTGGGCAACCCTTTCTTTCGTCCACACTGGTCCCGGTGCCAACGTGCGTGACTCCTTCGATCGATGTATGGCCATTCTAAAGGTTCTTGAGCGTTACACTGCCCCGGCAAACGATTCGTTCCGAGCAGATTGGGCACGATTGGCTCCAAGAGCCAACATTCGCTACGGCCTTATCAAGCTTTACCCCATCTTGCTCTTGCAGGAGCACGAGCTTCAGCACAAGGTGATCGAACCAGTGTATAAATATGTTAGAAACTTAAACGAAAACAACCGCAACTGTCTTAACTATATTCGTCTAACACAATTTAAGCATTAAACCTTTTTATATCTTCAATGAATGTTTTTGCATCAAATGAACAAAAAATTAGCAATCAAAAAAAGCACCGGAAGACCGCTTATCCACCCTGTTCTTTTCCCGAGGGGTATCGTTTTAAACAAGAAAGAACCCAACTGAGAAGCCCCTCATGACCCGGGCACGATTATTCACCTGAGAATCAGTTAAGCAGCATCATCGACGCCCCGGTTCTTGTGGAGCGGTTTCGGCAGAAGAATACCTACCCACCGGACGGTCGTTCGCCGAAGAAAACGAAGCAGGCGCGAAGAAGGCCCACGGAATAATTTATACAAAAAGAAATTAAATTTATCTTCGCTTATTCCACCGCACGTCCGGCCGTGACGTGAGCTTTCAAAGCTGGACGTGGGACTACTCCCGCACTCGCATCCCCGAGCAGGCAATTGGGAAGGATTTCGGGAGGTTTTCATCCGCGATTTAAAGGTCTATTATATTTTATGTGTTCTGTCGCTCGTACTCGGATGTTGGATTGGAAGTTTTGTACCAAGAAGGCAAGCACTTGGGCCATTAATCGCGTGACGTTGAAAGGGGGAAAAGTTGATGGCTTGTATGGTCAGCCGCATCCAGATCTATACGAATGACCGCAGCCGTTGGTTGTGATGATTAAGCTCGAAAAAAAAGTGACCACAAAAAAATGCTGGGGACACAAAAGGTGTGACGGATACGTAAAACGACGAATCTTTATTCTCATCTTGAAAACAGTTCGGTATCTTTGAGCATCTCAGTGTTTGACTCATCTCGAATGGCAGTCAAATCTGAAGGGTTTCGTTCTAGAACGAAGGATTAAAGAACATTTAATGCTTTGGGAAAGATTAAGACCAGCCGTCAATGAGTTATTGCTTTGAATTTTCTCTGTAAATCTTCTTGACTTATATCTTACATATCTGCTGGCATATTTATCTTTTATTTCTGATGTATTTAAAAGATTTTAAAAACTAGAATTTAATAAAATATTGATGGTCGATAACGAAACAATCAAACGCAATCTTCTTTAAATTCTTGATTCTTGTAGTATTCGATCAACCTGATCTATGGTTAATGATCCGATATAAGCTTTATTAGGTCATCTAATTAATTAATTAATTGTGTACTCCTCAGAAACAGATTTACCATTGCAACAATTAAAAGATGATAAGTCCCACCTCATACACCAACACAGGTTTAAAAAGGGAGAAATTATCGTTAAGATATTTACACTCTAATAAATATTTCAATGTACATTTTATAAAACTATTCGAATAAGTGGTGGCATCAAAGAATACTTTATGGCATTCATTACTTTTCACACACTTCCACGCCCGTTACAGTCACGATCCATAATATCGATTAAAACGGTTTCGGTGTACTATTATTTGGGTAATGGTCTACCATCTTTTAGGACACACTGTTCCTTGCATATGGCCAGTTCTTCGTACTCCAATGTATTGTCAGAGAACAACCTTTCGGGACAGAGGAGAAGTAGTGAGTCTGAGATTGGCCGCATACTAGCATTAATCGATGAAAGTCGAAATGTCGCCATTTTTTCTTTAATCAAGCAATTATTTTATCATCATTAACAAGATCGTGTAGACAAACTACAGTTACACAAAACAGAGTAACACGGAACAACTGCATTACATAAACGACATGCATTTAACTCAAATCACACAGTTTGTTTAACATAATCAGCCCATCTACGCCTGGATTTGGGGCAAGTTGCTCGCATCTTTAATTTCTGCTGGCATTCTGTTGTATATTTGGATTTCCTACAAGAATAGAGAGTTTCTGGCTCTCTGGGAAGTTCTGGGAAGTCAAGTATGGAATTCTGGCACTGCGTGTACAGTACCGATGAACGTCTGAGCCCCCCGTATTATTCTCTCCCCCAAATACCCTAGCAGCATATCCTTTAATAGCGTGTGTATGAAAGTCATAGTTTGGTACACTATCCTCTACTCCACCGACATTCAATGTAGGATATCCAGCATCACAACTCATGATGTACGTCTACCACAGCTCAACACAAGCCTCATTATCCGGATTTTGTAAGCTCTGTAGCCTATTATTTTGGCCCCTATTGCCTAGCAAAATCGAGATTGTCGATCAAAAATCAATGTGTGGTGTTATTATTGACTTGTAGAGCTAAACATTCCCAACAAAGGTAAGAGCAGTCGCTAGCCTACTCATCACCCCACACTTTTTGGCAACTTTGGAGAAGACCCATTCAATGTGAGCGTCGAATTTCAATTCGACGACAATTACATTATTAGTAAGCAAGTACCTATCCAGCTATGCCGATTGTACTGAACATCCTGAGACTATCCAAAAGAATGAATAGAAAAGAAGTATAAATTATCTTGTCAACATGACTGTCCTTTGTAAAACGTAAGAATTTATTAAAATTTTGCACCCATACCCACACATTTAAACATCTTTTGTGTCAACGTACCGAAAGTCTCATTTTGGCGCATTTCACGCCCCAAACAGATGCTAATGAGAGAACTGCAAATCAAACTGGCGAATAATGACACATTTAAATTTCCCAAAACGATCCTATAACCGACGCCACATCAATGGCCGATACAACCCGTGCTTTGCCCGTTGAGTTATGAATATGAATGTTTTCCATTTTTATAACGTACACACACCCGCTGCACCCTGTTATGCGACTGAAAGCAGCAACACCCGCTGTTCGGATGAGCCGTCCGACCAAATAAGGCGACCGGGCGACCGGGATTTGACACCGCGATTAGTCGCTTTTTGAGCTTTCGACGTACATAAAATGGGTATTTGTTGGGTTTCATCCTTGCGCTGACCACCGGTTCTGCCGCATTTCCATATTACCGATCGATCGATCGATTCGGGGGTAACTTTAATTTGCTACTGGCCTCCCACACGACCGCCTCGTCTATTGTCAACCATTCCCCAACACTGGAGAAACCTTAGCAAATTACCGAACATAATAGAAATAAAAAAAACGGCAACCACTTACCACTAAACCAATTCCACACGTTTCAGACTTTTATTTCTTGTTCTGTGCGTTTCGATTGGGGTTCCCCAGCCCGGCCCGATTACCACCACGATTGCCGCCGAAGGTGTTCCGATTGTTGGCGTTCATATTGTTTCGCCCACCGCCACCGCCTCCACCAGCGCCACCACCACCACCACCACGACCGCCTTGGTTCTGGTTCCGTCCACCCTTGTTCATTTCGGCCCGGTTGCGCGACTTTGACTGCATGTCCTCCTTCACCATGTCAATTACTTCATCCGGGATGCGCAGATACTTGATCGTGCTGCCCCGGATATAGCATTCCGGCATACGCCAAAACTTATCACCGTCCTGCGGAGAACCGAGATGGCGAGAAAAGGTTTAATGTCTAACGTTGCCCCCCAAACAGCATCGCTGAAATGCTTACCTTTGAAGTGCAGATGACCTCCCGCAGATTAATATTCATCCAGGTGTCACAGCTCACCAGGTGTCCGTTGTAGGTTTCGCCATTTTTCAGCTCCACCAACTGCGGCCAGAATGCACGCGAACGCACGGTTGGAGATTTGCAAGAGGGAGTGAAAAAAAGGCAAAAGAAACGCACATAAACGGAGCGAATAATGTAGCATCTTTACGACCAATATTGACATCCACCGCGGTGAATGAATAGAGCACTCAAATGGAAGATCTTCCTTCCACGAAAGCCGAAATGATGCGTCACATCGCATGGCGTTAAAACCATGAACAGAAATGACAATTTTTGAGGGTTTTTTTTTGTGTGGGTACAACATAAATGAAAATGTGTTTCGTTCGTGCAACATTAAAAAATATGCAAAATTGGAAGCCATCAACAGAGGCGCAAAATTATGATTGTAAAAAATGTGCTTTTAACGGAGGGAAGCGGCACGATATTGGCATGTCTTATGATAATAAATTATAAAGTGATGGCTTATGTCGCCAAATTAAGGTAGTCCCGCCGCATGAACAGTTTCATCGATATTATGAGTTTGAATTGGTTATGTTGGAACGTGCGTTAAATCACAGAAAATGTGCCGCCGGTATGGAAAACAGTTGAATTTGTACATTCTTATTAGCTAAGTTCTGGCCTTGTGTAGTTAGCTATTTTGTTGTATTGTATCAATGCTGTAAACATTCGCAAACTTTAAAATTTGGTGCTTTAATTCGTTCTTGCCTATTGGTGTCTACGTTTAAAACATTTATTTAAAAATTCGCATATTATACATCAAACATTAGGAAAAGCAAGATTTAACTAGGCACAAAATTTAGTTCTTTTTGTTAACGAACAATCCTTATGGATCAGAAAACAGTTTCAATTGAAATGTGGACCTTTAGAAACTTTTTGCATCTACCGGCATTATAATTATGGTGACGATGATAAAATCGAACAAGCTGCATAAATCCCTTTGAAAGAGATGTTAAATTTGAAGATCTCTCCTACTAACTACTAAGATTCTTCAGAGTTATTCGTTAACCATTTTTATTTGATGATGGTTATAACCTTTCTTATACCCCAACACAAGTTGGAGTGTCGAAATTACGTTAACGTTAACGTTAAGAAATACTATAAGCTCGTTAAAAAGTGCAATATGGTTGTCAAATACATAAATGGTGGTAGTACAAAATGGAATTGAGCGACTCGGTGGCCGAGGAGATACCGACGACGGTTTCATACGGCAGGACCGCGCAATCCAATCCCTCGTACGCAGGACTGACTATTCTGTTACGGATAAATTCAAGGCACTGAAGCCACAAATGACATCCCAAACCTCTTGAGGTTGTAGTGCCATAGAAGCAAATAATACTATACGTACCCTTATACCTAGTTACCCTAGTTTCCGTTAAAGTGATTTATCATGTACGATAGAAAGGGAGTACCAGCTTTCAACCTAATGTGTTTAAAATTGACCTCGTACAAATATTAAAGACAGTTACTTGTAAGAAAATAATTAATTATATGCCGGTATACATGCTTATTCCCTAATGATTCATGTACACTTTAGAATAATAATATTAATTAATAATAACGATTAGTAATTAAGCTTCCAATGGGAGATGTATACAGCAACATTGAGCAACAGGAACTGAACAATCTCGAACAATGAAACTAATTCTGGTTGTAACCTTTCAGGATATCGTACCAACTGAATATCCATCGTAACTGCTTATTGTTGCCTTACGCATGGAGCTAAAATTAGCGTAGACCATTCCGTTTCTAGTGAACGAAAGTCGACGTAAAGCGTTTTGTTTAGGAGGACCACTGCACTACCGACCATGGTATATGATATGCACGATCTGGAATCAAACCTGTGCTACCTATTGTCTTTATATGTTGAACTCAATAAAATGACTGTAAGCCTAATACTATACCATTGAACGCAAGCCATTCGCTATGCGACAAATCGACAAAGCCGGTTTAAGACCGCATTGGTGTATGATGCTCTGCTCCATGCATCCCGCATCATAGCGAGCAATAATACATTCAATCCTTTAAATTCTAATACAAGTAAATAAGTATTACAGCTCTCATTGGACCGAAGCAATGGCGAACGTACTGTTAGTTATATCAAATGGGGTTTTAACAACCATAAACAAACGACCAGAACACCATCTTACCATAGGATGACTCTGTGCTGTTTTCAGTAACGATAGTGGTAGCTAAAAGTACAATAAATAGAATTAATAGAGTTTCGCGGCACTAAACTACAGCGCACAACAATATAATTACCATTGTGTATCTTAAAAATTACACGTTTTTATAAGTAATATTCGCAAACGCAGCGCGGCAATTAGATTTCTAGTTTTCAAAACAAAACAAAAGCAAACTGACGTTCAGTTGATGCTGTCAAACATGGCTTGACAGCCGTATGTGCTGTAGCAAAATCAAGAAAATATTTTCCCGTATGCTCAATATCAAGCAAGCAGGGCTCCGAGCCGATTCGGAGTGAACGTGATCTCATCGCGTGCTGTTTCATCTTAAAAATACGTGTAAACAACTTATTTCTTCGAAAATTTGTAGAAACAATGAATTATATTTTTGTGCGCCGCGAATGTGTTTCTTAATGACATGATTGCTTAATTCACTGAATGATTCGACAATTACGTCCTTTCAACGGGTTTAATTTGCTAACTGTTGCTCTTGAGTACACGTATCAAAATAATCCCATACCTGGAAGTGTAGTTATTCTTCGAGTTTGTACTAGTTTAGGTCGGTTCCAAATGCATTTACTACTTTCGGTTAACTTCGTATATTCTTTCGGGATCTTCTGAATAAGCAGGTTTCCTTCTGAATGTAGTAAAAGAATCAATACGTGCGACGATCTCCCAGGAAAACTCACTGTGTAAATGATTTGTTATACGCTGTAAGCGGCAGTTCTTTATTGCTAACTTGAATAATCTGTGCACATCCAGGGATGGTTTTGCAAACCTTCATATAACACATAAGGATGAACTTATTCTGTTAGTAGTAATTTCTCGTTCTCCAACATAGATTTTTGATACTTTTGCATAAGCTTGTAGCAAAGCGTTGGCGCCACAAGCACTTCGTATTCCGGGTTGATAGAAGCTTCCTTATTTTCTGCCGTAAAACCCAATCGGTTAAGAAATCGTTTCAGGGCAATATCTCGCTTGGCCACTCCAATGATCAGCAGCTCAACACCAAGCCTATGGGCAAGCGCCTCGAGCGTCTTCATCAGATGTGTACCCAGACCCACATTTCGGTAGTTTTCGTCCACGTGCAAACCGTAAATGGTGACGGCGGTACGTCCCATAGCGATATTAAACCGGAAAAACACATAACCCACCGGAAGGTGGGTGTGTGGATCGTAAGCGATCACGTAGCGTGCCCAGTTCAGGAACAAATCTTTATAGGAAGTGCTTTTCTGCCAGCGGAATCCATACGTGAGATATTTCTGCTTCAAGTTGCGTTCGGCAATCTTGTACGCCCATTCCATGAACGATGTCTCCATGTCCTCTCTTCTTCTGCACATGATGTGTAGTACAACCGCACACTCTCCGTTTCTAATGCAACGAAATCCTCGACGCTCAGGGATGATAATATCCAGGTTGGGATGTTTCGCAGCCAAATTCATGTATTTCTTTTTAAATTGAGCATACTTTTGCTCGCTAATACCGATCGGCTTAAACAGCTCGGCCATTTCGGTCACCAAGTCGAAACACAAAGCGAAACCACTGCACTGTTCGTTTGCGGTGAAACACGTTTAGCGCCCCATTGTTGTAGTTTCGTGGAAATAAACTGATTCTCGGAATATGTGCGTAATTGTCAATTCGCATGTTTGAAGCAAACGGATTTTTGTTGTCAACTGCCATGTTTCGATGGCGTTTCTTGGTTCCGGAATCGGATTTGATGAAGTGCTGCGGTTGAGAAGTGGAACATTAACATTGTTTTTCGGTATTTTTTCCTTTAACCACCATAAACTAATCAAAACTTATCAATAATTAGCAAGATGAAACACAAACGCACAACTTTGCCGGCAAAGGTCCTGTCAGATTAAGTTTGCACAAGGTTGGATCATAGCAGCGTCAAAGAAAATTTTTCTTTTAAGTTTAGGATCCTGTTGAGAGAGGGTCATGTTTAACATAATAAAAAAATATTGCTTTTAATATTGTATGGGTAATGCCATACATATCATAACATAAATATATTCTAGGCAATAAAATAACGCATTGCGCATTCACCGTGAAGAAGACAACTGTCAAATACGTCCCAAACATGGCGGCCAGCACAATGCGCATGCAACGGTTTTGTTGATTCGGCCGTCCGTCAAGAGCGGAGCGTGTTTTGATAACGCTCTGATAACGATTTGCTTTATCGGTGAGTAGCAAAGCTAGGCAAACGCAAAGCGAACGAACAGAGATTGCTTGGCGGTAGATACAAACAGTACAATCAACCGTGTCGTGCTTCATTGTTGACTTTTGTTATTCCAGTTACTTCACTGTCTCTCTCTCTCGGTGGTTAAAAGTGGTGCATTTCGTTCGGAAAAGATGGCCTGCTCGAAAGCCCTCCAGCGCAGCTCAGCTGTTTTGTTGCGAAATGTTATGCCTGCCCAAGGTCAGCTAGCTGTGCGGGCCAGGTAAGAATGCGTATTATCACCGGCCTCCGCGTATCGGATTGCCGGTTTTCGATGGTATTAGCATGTACGGTAGGGTCAGTGATTCGGTGACCTTCGCTAGAATTCGCAAGGTCACGACGGTCAGTGGATGAAATCGTGATCGTCTGCGAACTGAACCGAACGCACTCTTGATGACGTTGGATGAGTGGTATTTACGGTTGAACGATTACCTAACCCCGAGTATGGTCATGATTTCTAGTGGAAGACGCTAAAAATAACGCAGTGAAAGTAAACTCCACTTAAATGATTTTATTTGTATTGCTGGAATTGACTTACACTATTGCTTTTCACTATTAAAACTGTTGTGTTAATTATGCAAATTTCAGATAAGCTGATTACACAACTAATCTAATTTATCTCGTTGCTAGTTGTACGACGAAATATTTTTTTTTCAATGTACTATCACACAAAACGTTATTATCATGTTGCTCTGTTATTGTCCATCGTTTTCGCCACTATTTACGCTGTGTAAAGGTGTGAACAAGTGATTTTCATATTTATGTTATCGTCCGATGCTGCGTTGATAATGATTTAAACAAATATGGATAAGAGTTTCGTATTTGTTTCACCGTTTATCACGCTCTACAAAAAAACACATATGAACAGCAATCGGAATAATTTTTATTACGGCTTTCTTTTTTAGCTCCTGGTGGAGTGGTGTGCAGATGGGACCACCGGACGTTATCCTGGGAGTAACGGAAGCCTATAAACGTGACACCAACCCGAAAAAGATCAACCTGGGCGTTGGTGCATACCGTGACGATAATGGCAAACCATTCGTACTGCCAAGTGTGAAAAAGGCCGAGAAACGTCTAGCGGACAAGCAGCTCGATCACGAATATTCACCAATTGGTGGTACGGCCGAATTTTGCAAACACAGCATCTCGCTAGCACTGGGCGACTCAAGCGAACATGTGGCAAACGGGCTGAATGCAACCGTGCAGGGCATCAGTGGTACCGGGGCCCTTCGCATCGGTGGTGCCTTTCTGTCCAGTTTCTTCCCCGGACCGAAGGATATCTACCTGCCGACACCGTCGTGGGGAAACCATGGTCCGATCTTCCGACATGCGGGACTGAACGTAAAATCGTACCGCTATTACGATCCCTCGACCTGCGGGTTTGACTTCGCTGGAGCGCTGGAAGATCTGTCGGTAAGTGGAACGAATCGGTCGGTGGCGCTTGCTGTGACGAATGCCTTATTATCACCACTTGTCGCGAGTAAAGCGAAGGGATTGAACTAGCACACGGGTTCTACGTCAGATTGGTCCATTATCAGTTGGGTTTGATCGCATTGCCGCGTATCGTGGCCTCGCGATGTTGTTTTGATTCGAGTTGTTTGCATCCATTATTGACCGATGCAACGGTATGCATGTGGAATGTGGGTTGTTTTTATTATTTGTCTGGGACCGATGTATTGCTGAAATGGTAGTTTAGAGCAGTGGTTGGCAAAGTACCGGATACGGGTTTTATGATAATTTCAATTGGACTTTTTGTCGAATATAATCCATACTAACCATGCCGAATTTTGGCCTAAAATTGTAGCTACATTTAAACCATATAGGAATAAATTCTGCACATTGCTTGTTTTTTATATGAAAAATCATAATCCTTTTAATACATCGGTTAACTCAGACTTTTGAAACACTTCAATTCGATTTTTTTTAAATAGTAGTTAGTATAAATTTATGAACAATCCAAGATTTTTCTGCTCCTGTACTCTGCAGCTTGTTATAAACTCTTCGCCAATCAAGTGGAACAAACACATTTAATGTGATGATAAAATTATAGTGAAAAAAGAATATGAAAAACCATTTCTCAAATGAATTTCTACAATACTACATTTGAGGATTTTTTTATATACATGAATCGATTTTAATTAGAGATAAATTAGAGAACATTTGGGCAATTGAATCCTTTTGATTTCTTACAATGCTTGTTCGTTTCTTCATTTACAGAAAATTCCGGAAAAATCCGTAGTATTACTGCATGCCTGCGCACACAACCCAACGGGCGTCGATCCGAAACCTGAACAGTGGGCAGAAATGTCGTCCATCTTCAAGAAGCGCAATCTGTTCCCATTCTTCGACATGGCTTACCAAGGTTTCGCCAGCGGTGACGTCGACAAGGATGCGCTGGCAGTGCGCGCCTTCCTGCGGGACGGACACCAGATCGCACTGGCCCAGAGCTTCGCCAAGAACATGGGCCTGTACGGTGAGCGTGCGGGAGCGTTCTCGTTGGTGACGGGAAGCAAGGATGAGGCGGATCGTACGATGTCCCAGATCAAGATCCTTATTCGTCCGATGTACTCGAATCCGCCAATCAATGGTGCGCGCCTCGTGTCTGAAATACTCGGCGACAAGCAACTGCGCCAGGAGTGGCTCGGCGACGTGAAGCTGATGGCGGATCGCATCATCACCGTGCGTTCGACTTTGCGCAACAACCTGAAAGAGCTGGGCTCGTCGCGCAACTGGTCTCACATTACCGACCAAATTGGCATGTTCTGTTTCACCGGCATGAACCAGCAACAGTGCGAACGTTTAACGAAAGAGTTCAGCGTTTACCTGACGAAGGATGGCCGTATTTCGATGGCAGGTGTCACTTCGAAAAATGTGGCGTATCTGGCTGAGGCCATCCATGCTGTCACGAAGTAGAACTTCGATAGTCAGTACCGAATGAACCGATGATTAACACGATTTGACGCAGAGCGCAATTGCATTTGCAATTGAATGCATTTAGAATGCATTTCCTTTAGCAATGATCTACAGTGCATTACACCAATAATACTGGAACCAAACTGGACAGCAGAAACCACAACACACAATCCACGCAATGCGCGTGTCGTATTTAGGAAAAAGCATTTTTGTATCCCTTCTATCTAGCATAGCACTTTAGTGGCTTAATTTATGCAACGCATATAAATACTTGTTCAGAGATTGTGAATGTGGACGAATTGCGCCAGCAAAAGAAAGTGAAAAAGAAAGTAAAATTAGGCGCTACATCGAGCTTTGTTCATATCAATGAAATTGATGGTTGACAAACGCGCATGTTACATTTTGGTTTGTTAGCATGTACTTTGGAGATATTTTTCAATGCCTTTTTTATTCTATACACCACTCCTTATGTAAACGTGCACGCCTTGATGTTAAAACCAACACGACTGGTGAAGATATAAGGAAAAAAATTAGTGAAATTGTGTAAAGGAGGGATTAAACTAGATGTATTTAAACCAAAATAGATGGCTGCTGGTAGCATAACGTCTAACGCATCACTGCCTTAAATCAAATTGTAAAGGAGTCTGTTTCTGTTGTACATCCGAAATGTTATGGCTGTGTAAGTTTTTTTTGAAACATATTTTGATAGATTTTATATTTTTTTCTTTTCAAACAATGTCGATTAATTCCATTTTTCCAAGATTATTTTTATCATATTGTTAATGCAAGGAGCAGTGAAACAGAATGCCGAAATATAAAAATTTCATCATCATAATCATAGCAAAGTCGATAGCACAGAGTAGCTGCTAGGTTCTGCTGCTGTCAACACAAGTCCAATAATTTACCATATTAGACTTAATGTACTTTGCACCACACTTAGTGGAACTGTTGATGAAAATGCGAATGTTTAATGTACAACAAAGCAGGGCAGCTGGCTGTATATTGAGAGACATTTGAAAACTAAACATTTTCTTGTATTTCTGCTATTTTTGGGGTTTTGGGACTTAGTTAAGGTATTGATCCTTAGGCACCTTGGCTGATTGTTTAACTGCCATCCATTGCAAGATGTACGCTATTATTTCAAATGATGTTTAACGAATACTCTAACGTATACAACGTAGCTTCCGAAGCATTTATGGTTCTTGTGAGCATCAGAAATCGAAAACAAAATTTTCAAATTTTACATGAGATGACCTGGGAACTATAATGCTGGATTTTGTTCTGGCCATTCTCGAAACTCAGTACAACAACACATTTGCTAGCCTTTTTCATTGTGATGATGATGATATATGGAATGTAAAGCATCATAAATCATCTGCTATTATTCCTATATGTTTCATTTCTGAGGCCACAGCAATAGGCATCTCTGAATGTACATCCAAATACGTACACTCTTAACTACTTCTTTTTATTGCACTGAACCAGAAGAGGGTCCTAGACGTACCATTTAAAGTTTTTCATTACTTGGTTTAATTATAGAAGAATAATCAGTCATGCGAATGGGGCAACGGTCCTGATTTGGCTTAATATTAAATGTAGTAGTACACTCGATGTACAAGCCTGCGGAACAACTAAGGAAGGTCCAGGTAGCTGGATTATTTTTTCAAGGGATTACCTAGCAGTGATGCTGATATTTCAAGCAGTTTTTTACAGTTTCCTCTTTGGGGCAGGTTTGAGCAACTTACATATCAATACACTGATCCTCACTCTAAGCTGAGTAGGAATATCATGTACGGTTAGATCAAGGGATGAAAACTTCGGATTTCTCGCCGAAACGATTGATGTCACAATGTTTTATAACCTTCTTCATGTTCATTATATGTTTTTTTTTTGTTTTTGTATGACGGCCAGGCCGTATTAGACTAGTTTTACCACGTAGCAGGATAGTCAATCACTGCTACGGGGAACGGTCCGGTTGGCATTTTGGTCCCGGTCTGTCGTGTGAGAGAGCAGCGCCGATACCACTATTCCACCGGGCTGCCCCGTGTTCCTTATAAGTATACATTATAAAACATATGTCCTGAAATACTCCATTTAGGCACTTCTTATCACATAAATAAACAATGTCTTTTTTGCCGTTTTAGTAAGGTAGTAATTCTTCGAACCATCTTATTTAGATTCAACAAATCCAAAAATCTGGGATCGTTTTTAATAATAAAAAAAAACATTTCTAATCGAAAAATACAGCCAGATCATATGACTACTTTTTCTGTTCTGATTATTCGAGGTTTAACCATGTAGTAATGTAGTTTTACGGGAATTTTATGCTTGGAAAGGATTTCATTAGAAGCCCGGCTGTCACAAAAAAAGTCGTCTAACCTCTGTTCTTAATATTTTTTTAACAATAATTAAAATAATTGTTTCCTATAAAACTGAACAGATCGTTCCAGGAAAAAATTAGTTGATGTGGTTTATAATGCTTTCACGTTTGATCATTCCGTTTGAACAACGTAACGAAACTAACTGGTTCATCAAAACAGTCACTTCACCATTCCTAAATCCCAGCTGAACTTATCATGTGTTGTACATTCCGCCCCATACGGATCTAATGAAGGGATGATTATTTGTCACTCATTACTAGCATTCCAGTAAAATCCACATCATTAATGAAACTATTACTACCCGTGCGCGTCGTGGAATAATTTCCCGGAACGAAAAAAAGCGTCGAGTAATTAGGCTTGATGTTAATTGATTGATGATTGGTATGGGCGTACCAGATTATAGCACATTAACAAAAAAAAAGAAACAAACTAATATTAACGCAAAACTTGTGCGGTTTACGAGACTAATTAGTCGTGGTTGCAATTACAACGGCTCTAAATCCATTCATCATTTACCAAAGCTTCAAAGTTGCATGATTGTACAAGCGTACCAAGCGTATAATCATTACTGTAGAGTAATAATAATAATTAGATTTGAAACGACATAAAGTAACAGTTAATGAAAGAACAGATCATTCAGTAGTTCGAGACAAAATACATTATACACCTTAAATGTGACTTACGTGTGAGTAGTGTAGAACGAGCACAATTAAACCGAGTGCCCAACCAACCACATTCAAACATGTAAAGTAACGGTATTCAAACAAATAGAACCGCACGTACGCAAACATGCATAATTGCAAACGCATGCATCGCCCACCGTCAGGCGGCCAGTTTGTGGGATTGTAATAATCAAATACATGTGCAAGTAAGAAAACACACACCAACGCTGTTTGTTGGCAGCATTGCTGGAATGTGAATAATGCGGCACGGGCGGAAGAACGGTCGCAAAATTGAAACGGGCAAAGAAACAACACCAGAGAGTGTGGTGAGATCTGCTAAATGCCGAGAAAAAAAAACTTTTTACCCCTGTTTGTAACGGACAGTTGCAGTTTGCTGGTAAAACGCTTTCAATCTGGACAATGTGCACCACCAGCCATTGCCATGCTGCTGCTGGTGGTGGTCAGTTTTCCAACTGAACGAGAGGAAAAATGTCCAACCATCCAACCATTATTCATCATTCGTTCCTCCTCAGTTGCCACCAGGGTTTTGGGGCATTTCCGAACGATTAGTGTTCCGAAGTCGCATCGTGCCGGCTAAATGGTGATGGTGTCTTATGCTTGGACGAGCGTTAAATTGTCACAGCGACACACCGGCGTTTTCTGCTCGCATGAATTCGTATTATCGTTTAGTGTGAAAATTACCAAAATCCCAGGTAGGTTCCCCGTTGTTTGCAGCAGAATGTAATTTATGAGGTTTGCGTGGAGCAGAAAAAAAGAACACACAAATCACTGCACAGTTTAAAACACGGTTTGTTTGCTTTCTTTTTCATGTTTTATTATTTCCAAACCTTTTTTTTGGATGTTTATTGTTTTTTTTTGTTTATTTCTCCTTTCTGCTGTGTTTAAACTATCTTCACCATGTTTTCTTCTCGCCACACCATGTTCTGTTTTATGTTTCGCTTGCCATTTTTTTCTTCTCTTATTTGTACAACAACATTACAATTTCTGCTCTGCTCTGTTTTATTGTGTTATGAGTTCCGCCGATGATTTATCATTCGTTTCCCCCCACAAAACTGCACTTTTACACTAACGGGTTTTGTTTTATTTTTCTGCTGCTAGAAATTAGTTCGAACTTGCAACTTTCGGGCACATTTCACACACACACTTTTGGTTGTACATTCCATTTATGTGGATCTAAACATTTGTCTCGGTACACTCGGTAGATTGTTAGATGTGTGTTTTTTTGTTTTGCGAGTAAAATATGTACAAATCTCTGCTTTTTCGAATCGGGATTCGGCTCGGGAAGGTAAAATCGAGAGGGGAATAAAACGGGTGGTTTATAAAATCTACCAGTAGGTCTGCGGGTCTGTCTCTAACTGCCATTACGGTTACGAAGAGGTTTGCATTTTTAAAACACCATGTAAAGGTTTTTTCTCTTATTTTAACTACGCGTATATTTACATCGCTTTTTTACCGTTGTAGGAAGCATTTAGGGGGTTTCATTTACAGGAAATGTGGTAGAAAAACAAAATAACAATCCTATTTACACTTATGTAGATCGTTATGCAACTTTCGATATTATGCTTTGAAAAACAATACAGAACAGACGGGTTTGGAAAAATGCTCAAAACTGGCGATATGTAGGACGTTAATTTGCTACGAGCTGGATATGAACCTATAACGTTACGGATATGTTACTAAGGTAGTGGTCAATTTATGGAAAAGGATTCGATTATGTACGTGATATGTTGGACTGCGACACTTTACTGATCATTGGCACACAACTGTTGTGATGGATGTGAGTTACACGAAAATAAAAAAGAAATCTACACAAATCAGTGATTTGGAAATGATTATTGAGGCATTTTAGCACGATTGCGGCTGCTAGAATAGTACCACTTCACCGTGCTGATTCAATTGAACTACCTAGTGTGAGCGACCATGCGCCTCCATCAGTAATCACACAACGTTTCCCCATTTCGTGCTTCTGCTGGTTTCGTTCTAGTTAAAACAGATTACCTATTCCAATGTGTTCCATATACTCTATTACATTTACGTTAACATCAAATTTTTAGTTTGAGATTTTTTTGCTTTTTTTCCTTTTCTTCTTTTACTATTACACACACTCTCGTTTGTTAAATGTTTTTGCTCACTTGTTGTTTCAAGCATCTTCTTAAGATCGTGAACGCTAGTGAAACGCTTTCCTTTCCACTGATGGTTAAGAGCGAAAAAAGAATAATTCAACAATGTTTTCCTGTCTCCAAATCGGCTTACTAACTTTTGCACACAGTTTGTGATTTTTGTTCACATTTTCTCTCCAAATATTGGATGTACTTTAGACACGCTCTGTTCGAATGTATTCCTTCCATTTTCACCTTTTTCTCTGGTGCTAATTAGAAACATCAACTATAAACTTCACAGTTTCTTGTTCGCGTTTGACGTTTGATGTTTAAAATGTTTTGTCGTTCATGCTCATCAAGATGTACCTGAAACAGCTTCTGGTTGACTTTTCAAAATTTTTCCACTCATTTTCTTGAACAACAAAAACAACGTGCCATTTGCTGAAGTAAATTAATATGTTACATGTTTTGTTTTCTATGTGCGCACAATAATGAGAAAGAAACAATAGTAAATAGCACCTTCTTTTGGTGTGGTGTTTTAATTTTTTTAACATTTCGATTTCTGTTGCATTATTATTTTTTTCTTGTTATCACCGTAAAATGCCTGAACTTTCCTTTCCATGCCAAAGAAAATGAGCTGAAAAGCACCTCCTTATTTCAGGTTTGAGTTTCATTCTCATTAAACAAGCTTATAAACTCTTTTAATGTTTAATTTATTAATTTACTGACAAGTGAAACGTATTGATTGAAAAATTGTATGAAAAAGGTTTAATAACGTGCCCAATATTTGCACAGATTGGTGTTAGTACAGTGAATATTGTGGTGAAAAATGAATAATAATAGAATATTATGTGTCAAAAACCTAACGATTAATTGATCTAATAACTGTCTCGAAGGGAAGTCACTCAGTCATTCTGGTACTTGGTATATTAAAATTAATACTAGAACTCTGCCTCTCAAACCACTCCCATAATGTTTCGTTCGTACAAATTTACGCATAAACGCTTTTCTTAACACAGCATGCTCGCGATGAAAGAAGCGTACCAAAACGGAAAATGCTCTCCTGGAAGCTCATACTGCGTCACTGAGTACCATCATTATCATCATCATCATCCGACAACAGCACGCCGTTCTTACGCCCGTTGTCCTTGAGAGCACGGTGGCCAGTTTTCTTGGCTGCGGTTTGCTGATTCGGTTCAGCGGTGGAACTAGACGCAGCTCTCGGGCACGCGAGTCGTCATTAGCATATTTTTGATGGTATGTACATTGATGTCATAATCGTTAGGATTAACTCCAGTACCGGTGCCACCGTTCGGCAGCAGGCTTGATTGATGATGGCTGCCAACTAGTGTTTGGCCAGTACCGGCAACACCGCCACCGCTGTACATTAGCGCACCGCCTGGCCCGCCGCCACCACCACCAACACCATCCAAACCGCCGCCATCGAGTGGATGTGACCCGGCAGGGCTGAGGTAAGATCCTCCGAGAGGAGTTCCAGTCGTGCTGCCGATTGCGCCCGCCACCCCGGTCGTGACTGCACCGCCCCCGGTCAATAGACCGCCGGGCGTGTAGTAGGGACCTAATTTAATACTATCACCCGGTTGATTAACATTCGGGTGTAATTGATTCGTCGTCGGACCTAATGTCCCTGCCGTGGACGGTATCAGGAGCTCCGATGGTCGTATGTCATGGTTTGGGTATCTGTCATACTGGCGAATACAGTGAATGGGCACGCGATTATTTAATTGATTTTTGATCTGGTAATTAATTTTCTGTTACGACAATAACCATCGGTAGATGGCACAAACATTGGTCCAATCAGTGCACTCGGGGGAATTTTCAGACAGCAACAGTGTATGTCTGTTTGGTGTTCTATGGCAATATTGGATGTATTGATGTGTAATGGTGTAATTAATGTTACAAATTGGAGAGTACATGTAAGGGTCTATTTTACAAGATGTTAAACTTGCAACATTGTTATATATTATTTATGTGGAGACGGAGGAGCGACAATGAGAGACTGTGGAAGGTCCTTGTGAGTTGCGGCTCGCATGTAAGGGAAGGAAGAGAGACGACCCCAATAAAAGGTAATACAGTTGGTGACGGTTGTTCAACTCGAGAAATTGAAGAAAAGTTTGTAAGAAAAAATTGTTTCCAATAGTTTACATTAGAATTAAATGGAATAAATGAAATGAAAAGAAATGTCAGTAATCATAGCTGTGATCAAGGTGCAATATTTGAAAAGTTGTTTAGGTTGAAGATTTAAAAGCGGGTTGAAATCATGTGAAAAGTGACTCATGTTATCAAAATGAGTGCTTAAAACTCGGATGAATGATCTTATGGAAAAATTATATTAAAACCAGCAAGACCAGTGGGAGCGGTTCGGTACCATAGGAGATAACGGCGTCGTTCTTCAAACGAGCAGGACCGGAATTCAAATTCCATTTGGGCTGTTCCTCCGTGCGTAGGACTGACTATCCTGTTGCGGGTAAAATAAAGTCACGGAATCCAGAAATGGTAGGCCAAGACTTCTCAAAGTTGTCTTCTCCTTCTTCTTTGTTGGCCTGCCATATTGGGCTCGTCTAAGAGATATGGCCTGGTTTCCAATCCGTTTTTTAGGAAATACGATCCATGGCTGCATCCGATCTGCCTCAGGTTGGACTCCGCTAACCTAGGTTTGAGAATCGAGCTTGTAATGCCATAGAAAATGAAAAGTGCCTGAAAACTGGCTTACCATACAGACGGATATACAGAAAATTTGGCTAAAAAATAGTAGAAATACAAGATGGAAAGATCCGTAAGGCGTAAGACGTTCTGAAGTTGTTTAACAGTTTGGACTAAGTTAGATTCCATTGTTTTTGTAGTTCCTAGTCATGCGGGCAAAATATGAAGCAAACCTCCAAAAATAAAAATTGACCTGCGATCAAGTATCCTACAACAGGATAGTCAGTCTTGCATACGGGTGAACGGTTCGAATGGGATTCGATCACCGGTCCTCAGCCACCAATTCGCTCCAAAATTCAGTTACATTTTATAATAATACACTCAATCCTTGTGTGCTTACTAAAACAAAACCACACAAAGGAAATAAACATTCAGTCGATAAAATCAACCAACTTAAATCAACAGGAAAACATGTTGACATCTTCCATCATCTCTGTCACCAGCCAGGATACAACACTCCATTGTGATAGAAATCAGAGAATACCGTAGAAAAAAAAACAACATGCTTTATACAAGCAACAGCATCCGTTCTAACGACAAGTTGTTAACAAGGCGCATTAAGAAATGAGGAAAAAATAGTGTTCCAGTGCGGAGAGTTGAGAACAAGAAACGATAATTGACACCCAGTGACACCATCAGTCTTCAGCCTCACCCAACCGGACGTACCCGGAGCGGTAGGTCTGGGGTTTGTGCCCAAAAAAAGAAAAAAAACATCAAATGAACAACCATGGCTGCCATTCGGTATGGTTCGGTTAGAAAGAACATTTTGACACGATTATTTGGCCGTAAAAAGGCATAAACAGAACAAGGCCCCCCCTCTGTTTGCGTTGATGAGGGTTTGCTGGGTTTGGGTAGTGTTGGTTTCCTAGCTGATTTGGGCAATTGAAGAACTTCTCGGTGCTGTTTACAGTTGTTTTTTCACGGATCTAACAACAACAATAACAAGCTCCGGTAAAATGCTCCTCCTGTGTTGCTATTGTACGGCGTCCATCGTCGTGGAAGCGACTAGTGCTGGAAGAAGCCTTCAGCCCGAACGTTCCAACTCCAGTCGAGGCTGCTCGTCGTGTTCGGTAAGCTTACGTTGTTATCGACAACGACAATGCTGTTCGGTTGTTGTGGACAATCTTACCATGTACAGCATCGATACGTACACGAATATTGCCCATCCCGATGGCAAAGGCTTCTCCGTGCGGACTCTGGGTGCTCAGCCCGTGGTCTGCAAGGGTTCGAACATGTCGCCCCGACACGATCACCCGTGGCGGAATGGCAAGCAGGGATAGTGGAGAAGGTGGTGGAAAGAAATATTCGAGAACCGGATCGATTGTCTGTGCACGGGAACGGTTCCGGCCGATAGGCCGGATGTGGACGGGCGGAAAACGAATTTCAGCAATGTATTATTAATACGTGAAATCGAGACGGCATGCAAAGCACTCAGCAAGACACTTTTATCGGTTTTGTCAGCAAGTTAGTAGCAGCACTGCGGGAACACGGGAAAGAAGTGGGCACCAGGAAGGCAAGAGTGTCTTGAGAAAATATCGTGCATTATTGGAATATGAAGCTTTAAAATTCTCGTCATGTAAAAGAGAAGCTACGACGATGGCTTATTGTTGTGGCCTGGTTTGCTGATTGCTCCAACACGATGAAGCTTTTATACTGGCTTCGTATAATAATGGTACGGGTTGATGTGTTGGGAAGCAAAACAAGCGATGCTAGTGAAATAATAAAGGCAACGAATAATGATCATGTGGTGATACCTATTACTACATGTTCTAGCGGTCTGTAGCTAATGGATAAAATGTTTCATGCTATTTATGTGTACGTTGTTGAAGTAGACGACTTGGTTTGCCATTTGTATGATTAAATGGTGTGACACTTATCATTCTTCTCGAACTTTCGTGATCGGTTACATTGTAAAGGGCACTAAAAAGTTGTAACGCTTCGCTGTTAAGGAAAAGGTAAAACTTTCCCCCGAGTGCTACTACGAGTGGAAAATCAATTACAGCTTCGGAAGAAATGAGCTTTTCCGCGGCTGCGATACTTACAAAGTTCCCGTTTGGCCACTTAGAGGAGTTGAAGCTTACGCTTTCTGGATCGTTCGACACTGCTGTAGCGCAAAGGAGAGAAGTAGACAGAAAGAAAAAAAAAACACCATTTCGGTTAGAAAAACCCGATATAATGCGCAGGCAAGCGCGACCCATTCTGCAGCTTGATTGAAATAAATTTGTTTTAATTGAGCCTTACCAAACTGGGCGGGTATCACGTCCGGGTCCCGTTCATCCTCCATCCCGTCCGGTGCGCCCAGCTTTTCGTCCCGCGATCGCCCATCGACGATCAGTCCACATCCGGTTCCGGTTCCACCGTAGCCGACACCGCTGCCGCCCGTGTTGCCCTGCTGCCAGCGGGGGCTTTGTTTGGTAGACTTCTGTTACCATCCAGCGGTATGGTTTGGCCCGCCGGTTTCGATGAATTATTATGCAATTCAACCAGCACAAAGGATTGCGTTTAGCAGTGAATGCAACAACGAAGGGAGAAAAAAAAAACGGTACAAAAAACATGGATGAAAAATCGCGTTTAAATAGTGCAAGTAACAATAGAAGTAGCGAGACGAAAGGCACGGTCAGAGCAAGAGCAGTGAAAAAAAACCGCCCGCTAAAACAAATCGACGGAACCATTGTAGTCGATTTTCCAACAGATTACCACCGCCAAACAATCGACTAATTAATCTTATTGGGCGAATTTTTCCATTTACAGCGCTAAGCAGCGGCACGAAAAGTGTGAGAAGAAAAGTGTTCTTTGCAGGGGGAAGGAGAATTAAAAATGGATAATTCATAGAGCACGAATGATGGAGATTTGATCTACTTAGTTTAATGGGATTCAAAGTGGATTTCAATTCTAGACCAGATGGTTTTTTATTTAAATCAACATTTTCTAATCGGCAAATAGGAATAGGTTACGGTGTAAAGACAAACGTAGGCAATACAATGTTGTATTGTACGTCTCAAAATCTCATATTTGATACCCTCTCAAATATCCTTTTTCAAATCCCATTACGAATTCAAACATACTTGAAACAACTTTTTATTTCTAGGAAAGTAGGATCACAATAAAGGAGAAACCATGTAAATTTGAAAGATAACAACCAGACCAGAACAACAAATTGCAATGAAACATTGTCCCTATACGTGGTCGTATAAAAGAGAAGAAAAACAATCTGCTTATTGCTGCCAGCTTGAAAGGTTTTTGACGAAGCAAGCAAATTTTGTTTTTATTCACGGAACAACGACAGGGCCGTATATCTGAACGGCCAAACATTGTTTAAGAAACAAATAAATAAACTGCTCGGCTAGGGGGCTGGCCAGCAACCAGTCAACTTAAAATCTTTGGAAATTCTTCTACTCAAAACACTTTACGCGACGATCGTGGTAATCAGAAGGATCGCGCAACAGAAGATACTCAGAAGAGTTTTTGGATTTCTGATGAATTTGATTTTTGGTTGTAGTTATGCAAATTACGTGCACAAACATGAGCTCACTATCGTTCAATGAAATAGAAGTCCCAGGCTCCATTGGGCTGGGAATGTCGTGCGAATGGCATTGGACGACCTAGCCTGTGATGTCTTTTTCGACCCTCCACATGGACAGAGAAGGCGTGGTAGACCAATCCTGAAGTAGAGTAATGGCGTTAATGCATCCACCATGAAGGACGGAACAACCGATTAATAGACGATGGCGGTCGCACGTGAGTCGATTAAAGGCCTTCTGCAGCAGGTTGAGACCGCATAGCGCTTATAATACAATAACTAAACTAGATATTTAATTGTGTTCAAAATTCACACATTCCACAATTGAACGATTTATTTCAATGACCAACTGCCAAATGATTTATTGCCAAAATAATTAACTTTTTCGCCTATACAATGATTGTTAAATCTTTGTTGTTTGGGGGATAAGACTCATAAATAAGAATGATAATTTACTTATCCTCTGAATTATTTCAAGGTATTCAACTACGAGTTATTTCGTTAGTTGAAATTCTTTATGCCAAATTCATGAGCATAACATATTTTTACATATTACATAACATATATATACAATACATATTTTTTGGCGCTTCTATTCTTCAGAATAGTTCGGCCATTTCGAAACGGGAAGTTGTGTTACCGAAATATTACTCTCAGAGTCAATTTTGTTTCATTTTTGTTGTATTAGTTGTATGTGTAATAATTGTATTCTACGATAAAGTTACATTACAATGCGGTAATATAAAAAAACACACAAAGTTGTTAAATTTATCTTCATTTACGTAATATTGCAATAAAGAGAATAAAAACATCAATACAAGTACAAACGACACGACACCACAACTCACCCTGTTTTCTGAGTGTTAGAAACGTAAAAAAGAAAAACTACCATCCAATTAGAACGATGTGTCCCAGGGAAAGTATGTGTGTGTGTGTTTTTAAGACAAAATCAATTTCATTCTCATTATGTTTTACTTCTCTTTCCCCAGAAAGGTGGGGGCATCCACATTTAAATTGCAATTTGGCCCTTGCTTTAAAGCTCACGCCCGCTCCCAACCGAAGTCAAGAAGTTTTGACATCTTGGCTGTGTTTTTTTGTGTGTGCTTTCTTTAATATTTTTCTTTTGGTCACCGAAGTGACAAGGTGACGGGCGGCTGCGTTTGCCTGTTCGTGCCAACTGGTGTCTGGAAACCTGGGCGCGCGCGCGAACACAAGACGTACTTTCTATTGTTTAATGAACGAAACATCATTCAATTATAATGGGAAGCGGAGGAAGCGTGAATTAACGTCTAAAAACAAAATGGTTCGCGCCGGGTCGCGGCACTCGGTGCGCAAAAATGTGTGCAAAATGAACCCTCGAGCTGTGGACAATTTTTCTTTGCCCCGGATGTTCGTTCCTTCGTTTCTACCATCCACCGGGCGCCTCCATTTCGATGGCAGCTCTGATTATCAGCGTGCCATAGTAGATCGTGGGCGAACATGTCCTTCAAGTGTATAATAAAATAGAAATAAAACATCGAACTGCGAGCGGAGCTGGTCCGTTTTGCGTTCTGGGTGTGCATTTTTCATTCCCGAGAAGTCCCGGGATGCGGGAATTTGTTTTCCTCTACTGCTGCTGCTGCTGCTCTTGTTGTGCTATTCTACCGACCGACCGACTTTGTGGCTGGACGGTTTTTGCGCGTAACAAAATTGCCCTCCGGGTAGTCGGAAAGTGAAAAACGAAGATTTAATTACGCCCGGAACAAGACGCCGGGACGCGATTTTTCTTTATTCGCACATTTCAACATTCATGCGACACACCATTTTCCCGGCCTCGGAGCGCGCGTGTACATCGAAGAGCTAGTAGGGAAGGAATTTTGAGAAGGTTCTTTGTTTTTTTTTTCGTTCTTTCTATTTTGCTTGCTGGCCCACGTTGGGCACCCCCTACTCCTCCAAAAAAAAGGGCAGTTAGTGCCAGCAGTGAGCGCAGCAAGTTCTTCCGGTTTGTTGTTTTCGGTTGCTTACGATTGCTGTTCTTTTCTAATGGGTGCAAAACGGTTGGTGGTAGTGGAAAGACCAATTTTAGCACAAACCATAATCTGGTTGGTGGAAATAGTACAGAACTATGGAATCTGGTGGATAAGGGCAGCAAATAAGAAAAGAAAAAAAAAACACACAAACGAGCAAAATTTACGATGAAGAAACCAGGGCACCCCCCAAGCGCACGGTGTATAAAAAGCTGTAAAAGACAGAACTGCGCGTGAAAGTGATAGGAAGAGCTTTTACTAGCTGCTCCTTCCGGGGATGGTGGCCATTGGTGGTGGCTCCTGCTGGTGCTAATGGCTAGCGAAACAATGCCGAAATGGCTAAATTACGAGCGTACAGCGCGACGAACGCTTTGACGGCGGATTTTAATTGCATTTAATCTAATTTTCGCCCCAACACCTTGCACCGGCGGTGACGGGCCGGTGATGGGCCCGGTGTCGGTTGTTCCACACTGGATAATGTAGCCATGGGTGCCGTTTCGTCAGGATTTTCGTTTCCCACGTAATGGGAAACGGGATCGGCTCCGGGGAAAAGCGCCGGAAGTAAAGGTTCCCGCACCAGACGGAGGAAGGAAAGTTTATCCCTCACTCCCAGCAATGCATCCTGCATCGTGGGTTAGTGGGTGGTTTGGGCAGAATGGAGGGGGTAGAAATCAGGCTCCGGTAACCGGTTGGTGCAGCTGACTTGGTGCAGTAACAGCACTGGCACACCGCCGGAGGGTGCATTGTATAGAAAGATGAAAAATTGTTTCTCATCCAATTAAGAACGAACCGCTCTAACGGTTCGTTACAAACTCGTGCGCGAAAGCAACGTGGTACATGCACTGCAACGGATAAAAGAAAACACGTAAAACACCATCACTAATTCTCGATCGTTGGCGATGTTCTTTTGGTTCCGGTGCACCTTCCCTTCTCCGTTTGTCTCCGCCATTAAATGGCTAAGCAGTCGGTTTTGCCGGCATGACTTTTTTGGTTTTGTTTTCTTTTTTGTTTGTTGTTTCGAAACGGCAACACAATATGCAATGGTGGTGCACGAATGAATGATCCGTTGATCCGGAAAGGTGCAATAATGGAAACAATTCCCGGTTACTCTCTCGCTCTTCCTCTCATCCGATTGCCATACAGCGTAAGTGCATTATCTCGAGCCAGTGCAGTTAACGAGACTCGATGCAGCTGGATTGTGCAAAACATACCGCACCGTGTGTTGCATGCAAACACAGCTTTGGGGGGAGGCTGGCACTAGGGGTGGTGTGTTCATTATTCGCCTTTGGCGGATGGGCGTTTTATCGTTTCGATCGTTACTTTAGATTGGGACGTTTAGCAGCAAACATTATAAGCAATTCTTTGGACAATTTCAATGTTGTCTTAATTGAAATGATAATATGTGAATAAAGTGAATGTATGTGTTGTAAAAAAAATTACTTGCGTGAACATTTTTGTTTGACACAGAAACTTTGAATATTGAAAGTAGATTGTTCCCACGTTTTAGTTTTATTCAAATATATACGTTTATTTAAACGAATCTAACACTATGAAGGAATAGTTTTACAAAAACAGGCGTACGATGATAAAGGATAACAAATAAATATCTTGAAAACTCCTTCTACCTAATACATGAAAAGGGAGATCAGCTATAATCCTTAAAAGGAAGCTACGGCGCTAAATATCACCTTCATGATGGTGATCTTCACTATCGAAAGGTCTGATTCCAATAAATACTCATCGGAAACTTTATAATAAATTTAAGTAATACTCGTTCCTTTGGATCGGTTATAGAATAGTTTGAATTCCAAGTTGGATGTTCTTCAATTTGTGGTGTTTAATATATGGATGCGAATTTTGCTCAAAACCACATTCTGTTAACTGGCTATAGGTTTAGAGAAACAATTTCGGTTGTTAGTGTTAGTTTTGGCAAAATACAAAATTCCACAAGGCAAATATTACATGAATTTAATATGGATGAATTCATAGTTCTGGACCTGCTCAGTGACACTAGAATACAGGATTAGAAAATGTGTAAGGAAATCTTGTGCTTTTAGGGAGAAACAGATACTCCTGATCAAATTAAAAAATAATAAACCTTACTCTGGTTTGGCATGAGTAATATTAGATGATGTAACAGGCCTCTTATCCTTCGTTTGGTTTTGGTAAACAAAAATTCATAAATGATTTAAGCAGCAATGTCATATTTGATGTAGCAATCATTACCCTAGGGTTAGGCAGGGCGCAAACTCAAGATTGCGCATAATTTTTAAGTCAAAAGATTGCGCTTCTCCAACGGCCGTACAGGGTTTTTACACCTGAGTTTTAATGCAATAAAAAGTAAACAACAAAGGATGGATGTTTTACTAATTTTTCTCTTTCTTATATGACGGTCAGTTTAGCTTACCACGTAGTTGGTTAGTCAGTCCTTGCTATGGGAAAACGGCCCGGATGGTCCTGATCTGTCGTGTAAACGACTATTCCTATATTTTCTATTTCTCGCAAGAATTACTCCACATTTCGATGAATGTGTAAACTAGAATATTAATTGTTTTTAAACCATAAAATAGTGAAGACAATTTGTAGTGCAGACTAGTTCTCGTTAAGTTTACAATAGTTGAGTAAGATCTATGAAGTTAGCTTATAAATTGGTTAGAAATATTAAGCTTACATAAATCGTGTACATGACCACCCAAGACTTGGAGTAATTTTTTTCTAATTGTGAGAATTCAATACACTTTTTGGCTGAAATAATCTGCAACATTTTATATCAATCAGTGTAACATACATCAAGGTAGATAAAAATATAACCCTTCTTTGTTCCCATCCCAATTGCACCACACCATTGCTAAAAAATGCTAATCGATAACTTCAAAAGCATTCTCATATGCGAAAAAAGTTGATTAAATTGACATTTAGAATTAATATGTGTGTGTGAGTGTGTTTTTTTTTTCAATTATTCAACCCACAGTATCAGTACACTGCTGTAATGATTGGAAAATACGATACACTGCTAGAGCTATCTAATGCATCATTTCGTACCGCACCGTTGCCGTTTTTGATTTTGTTGTTGTGATGCTGCCATTTGCTACCCTTTGAGGTGTTCATCCTTCTGCGAAATCAGTGAAATCATTTTCCATTACCACGCTGTGATGCCAATGAAGAACGACTTCTTGAGGAATACGGCTTGATAAGGGGCAAACACGTAAAGCAGTAGCTTTCGCAGCAGTCGCATTACATGCCTGATGGTACTGATGCAGGTAGCAAACACAATCACTCATGGATGTCCTTTGTTTGGATCGGGTTTCATGTTATTCTGACTTTTTCCCCCCCGTAACAAACCCGCACACATCCGTTGCCAACCCGTTTGGTTTACAAGGGTAGTTCGAAGATGTGAAAAACAAGATAGGAAATGACACAATCACACGAATTTAGCGCCTTGCGCATGAGGGGTTGAGGGTTCTCGTAAGAAGGAATGGAAGCGAGCGTGGCAAACCAGCAGTTCCAGTTTCCGTTTCGTTCCCAAAGCTAGCAGGAAAAATGTATCGTGAAATCACTGTTTGATGTTTTACATACGATCCCATTGTTTGTAAGCGTTGTGCAGCGTAACGGAAAACGAGCTGGGTGGAGATTTTTTTTGTTTGCTACCAAACTAGGTTGATTGACAAGTTCTGAGGTAATGGTTTGTTGCACTTAGTGATCATAATTCGTAGCTTTAGTTGGGCTCTAGTGACGGCAACGAGTTAGTGCATTTAAGTCATTTTAAAGATTCAAAGGAATTGGTAAGATTCTCCAAAAAACTTCAATCAATGGTAGCTTAACAACAAAAAAAAACAGATATTTTTTAAATTCTGCTGACTTTTCAACAAAGAAGAAAAGCAAGACGGGGTTGCTCTCGAATTGCCCCCCCACCGTTGGGACTCCTTTGAACACAATTGCCACATGTATCTCTGGCAGGATGCCTGAGAGATTCAATCGTGTACCCAAAAATTCTGAAACCGTACCAGCGAAAGGTAATGTATCCGGTGCTGAATTTGGCTGCTTTACCTACCTTGGCTAGGCTGTCCTGTTTGTTGTTGCCTTGCTTTGAATTACTAACTAAGTCATTACTAACGTTCGTGATGGTGGTACTGGTAGCAGTCGCTTTGATGTAGTACACACGAACGAAGATAACGAAACAGAGCACCAGCAGCGTCAGCAGCACACCGAAAAGGATCGGCGAGATACTATCGAGCGAGTTGCTCGTTAGCACTGTCCCGCGATGTGTCGAGAGAGTGTGAAATGTGAAGAAAAGAGCACACGGGGGCGAGAAAAAAGAAAACGTTAGTAACGTGTGTGAATCACTGCGTCTGAAGGAAAATCATCTTTACACCGATGCTTGAAGTGGGTACGTACCGGCGCGGTTTTCAACACTACTCTCCAGGTAGAAGTCCTTTACCACTATGCCCTGGCTGCGGCCCTTCTGATTGACGGCGTAAATGATGGCTTTCAGTGGGTTGTCGTCGCCGATGTCGTCATACGCACCGCCGTAATGAATCAGGTTCTCGAGCGATTCCACCAGAAAGTACGGTTCGTCCGGGTTGGTAACGTTGTATCTGCGGGTTCAGAATCAGCGGATCGGAAAATGAGGGCAAATCCGTCGGCGGACAAGGGCGGCGAAAAGTCAGTCGGCCCACACCCACACGGATGTATCGGCTGACAGGTGGTGTCGCACTTAACTCGGTTTAATGATACTCGGAACGATTATCGAGTGCAATCGAAGTGCGCCGGTCGGAAACTAACACTTTACGGTGGCAGGAACACCGCGCGGCATCGTGTAACAGTTAGTGGCGACTGGTGTGCGACTGTGCAGTTTATTGTGCAGCGGATGTTTATCGCAGTCACGATTCCGACATTATCTCACATAATGTCGGTGAACAAATAACAAAGCAGTTGAGCGCAGTTGGGTCAATTTGGTTGTGTATCGTTAGTTGCCGGTAAGTGGGAGTTGGTGTGCAATTTAGCATTGTGAAATTGATTTTTTTTCGTTTAGTGAAGACAACCAACATTGCCAATATGGCACACTATAGAAGGGTCAACGAAAAGTTCAAATGTTTAATTGTTTTAACTTTTTTTTGCTTCCTGTATTACTTAACGCTTCTTGGGTTGGATCTGTATTTAATCATTGGCATTTAGCAATCGATAACTCAGTTAAAAGCACAATCAAAATATGTCAATACCAAACAAAACAAACCAATGTTAATTAAATTTTAATTAAAGTTTACTGTTTTATTGTATGTAAGATTGTACTATAAAATACCAGAAATATTGGAAATAAGTGTAAAGATGTAATATTTATTTTGTCCTTAAAGGATCTCACTATATTATGAATAAGATTGTAGTTTAGTTCTTTTTTCTCCAACAATTCGTAGAAGTCAGAAATTTAATTTTGAGATCGGAGGATTATTCTTCTAGGATAAAGAACGGATCTTGAACTACGTGATTTTTTGGAAATAATATATAATATTTAATATTTCGTATCATAAGAATAAAAAATGTTAAAAAAAAACATATGTAATGATGAATAAAAGCATCGAAATGTATGTAATTATGTCTGCCTACTGAACAAAGAATACAGCACCGCATACTTTCATCCTATATCCTAGAAGAATCCTATATAGAAGGCCCTAAGCAGAATTTAAGTTGAGGCCCCAACATCAGAAGCTAGAGTTCTGGTATGCTCAATCCTTTGAATGGATCCTCCCTGCGAAATTCGTCTTAACTTCAGCGGTTAGTTATCAGTTCTTCAATTCCAAAAGGCACCTAACATTCAGCTTGATCTATATCCTATATCCAGCTATGTCTAAGCTAATTTCGAATGTTTTGCTCCTGCTCTGTGTACTCCTGTGTCTGTGTTAGTCTTCTCCACATATTTTATTCCACATATTGATCCAGTTTACTATGCCACCAACAATTTATCTGAAGTTTTATGGCCTGAAATGTCCTCCAATGTATTTTCGACGAAATAAATTAGGTCAATTATGTTGAAAAGCAATATCTTTGGGTGAGAAATAATTCTACCTTTATTCTGATATCAAGAAGTGTATTATATATTTTTTATTTTTACGTCTTTTTAATATAAACTTTTATAAAGTTTCAAATTGTTTCGTTAAATTACAATCTTAGTTTGCAATCTATATAATTGACCATCAATAACTGATTACAATATTCGGAATAAAGCTCAAGTCCCAGTAATAGCGGCAACATGAAAGATAAAAAAGATTCCTTTGTAATGCTTCTCTCTGGCAAAATGCATGTTGTTCCTGAAACTAACCGTACCTATCCAGGATGGTGCGGTGCCTGACATATGGGGAGATGGTTTTTTGAAGTGCTTGTTTGGTGTTGCAGCATCTTGTGGGTTTCACCTGGTTTTTCATTCCACCGCATCGGTATTTGCAATTTCTCACACCGTATCAGAGTGTGGAAAAGGGTGTAAGGTTTCCTTCTCTTTGAACATTTGTCGGTTAAACGTGATTTCCGCGCTGGAAAATACATACACACACACACATACACGAGCATGCAAGGACCCGGAAGTCACCTGATCGGTGAAAGGCGGCGGGCCAAACGACGGGGAAGATAATGATGGAGTGTTTCCTATTGTTGGCAGCTGGCAAGTAATGCAACACCCGACTGAAGCACGATGCAGCGCAATGTTACACCGAAAGTGGAAGTGATTTGTGTTTGTCCGTAACCCGGGAAGGAACGTTCGGTACAGGAAGTGAGGCACCATCGGAAGGCGCGACACTATCGGGTGCGATTGATTGTCAAACACACACACCCACACGAGTAGGTCGAATTGCATTTCAAGCACACACTCTCCGTCAAACAATACGATTGCACTCGAGCCAGTGCAATACACAATGTGCAACACTTCCGGATGCAATACTTACCGCACACGGCCGGTCCGGCTGGAAATCACTTCGAGAATGAAAATTTGCGGCAAACCACCGTCGTACCCGGGCAGACACTGCACCTCAACGGAATGCTGCGTTTGATTGTTTATCGAGCAGTTTTTCACCGCCGACGGAAGTCCTGGAAAGGGGACGAACGGGACAGTGTCAATATTAGTACCGAATTCGTTTATTTACAAAACGAGCTGAAGCGTATTGGTGCAGCGAAGAAAACAAGTGGATGTGACAGCCGTGACGTTACACGAATGCTGTGCGGGAAACTTACCTGCCAGTACGACTTGAAAGAAACAGGGCCAATCCTGCGTACCGACCTCATTCTGACCCCAGCACGTAAGCGTCCCGTAATCCTGATCGCTAACCGGCATGTAGTGAAGGAGACTGACGGACCCATTCTTGACGTAGCGCTCCTTGCCAATCTTGAGCGTTTCACCGGAATTGTTAAACTTCCAGTTGAACTGGCGGGGCGGCGGATCGGCATGTACCTCGCACGGTATTTGCAGTGATTCGCTCCGGAATGCACCGACGATGATAATCCGATCGGTGGCACATACCGGTGCATCTGTAAAGGTGCGGAAATGTTTTACGTCGTTGTCGATAGTTCCTGGTCCCCAGGGGGGGGGGGAGGAGGGCTTTTGTTTGGTGCTGGTGCGAGGTACAGTGCAGAAGGATTATTGTTTTCTGTGCAGTTAAATTTCGTTTCGACTTTAATTGATTTTGTAGAGAATTAAATAGCATCGGAATTTATTACATCATCCGTTATTTGCTATCGTCGCTCAGTTGGTGCTCAGTCATTGATGCATTAAGTTTGAACTTGAATGGACTTTGCAGTTCAATTGCTATAAAATTTAATTCTAAGGTTCGATATATGATTTTTATTATTATTTGATGGCACATAAATCCATTGAAGCAAACAATTATTAACAATTAACATTAACAATTAACAACTGCATGAAAAGAATTGACGCTTTATTACGTACAGCTATGACCTTTCTTATTTTGCCCTTTACTGTTGGTATGTACTTACACTTCACTCGTAACGCCAACTGATTGCTGACCGTTTCACCCTCAGCGTTGATTGCACTGCACGAGTAATTTCCGGACGAGTTGCGGGTAACCTTCTGCAGTACAAGGCTCTGATTGGATCTTATCACACGGGCGGAGGCATTGTGTGTTATCATAACACCCTGCAATAAACACACACACACATATATTGATGGTTTAACATTTAAGCAAGAAAGGTATTGCAGGTGAAGGTATGTTTAATATCTCCTTCACCATTGCTGATTGATGGTAGTGGATCAGCTAGTGCTTTAGTATGTATTTGCCGAAGGTGTGCGGTTTAGGGGGTTGCGATTGCATTATACCGGATGCTCAGCGGAATTGAAACGTCTTTTACGACCCGGCACATCCCAGGGGAGAGTACGCGATCAGTGGAATTCGTGCACAACAATGCTACCACGGGCAATTCGTCGCAGGGACACTTTTATCTCTTCAACACGAGTTCGTTTGGGAGAAAACTTCTAAAAACATCTCACTCTCTCACACTTTTGAGTGGATCCATCCTGGCGGGCGGGGAAAGGGAGAGAAAAACGGAAAGAATTGACCATAAATAACACTTACGTCGTGTAGCCAGTGTAATTTTCTCCACGGAGGATTCGCTTGGACGTGACACTCGAAGTAAACATCGTCCCCTTCCTTGATGTCATCCGCCGACAGTGTTGAACCGAGCCGCAGCGACACAATCGGAGGATCTGAACTCGCAAGATTAGAAAGATTGAATGCATCGATGGAAAGGAGGGAGAGATAGAGAAAGGGCAGTGTTCTGGTTAGTGCAAAGGCAATGGCGACGGAGCAGTGGTTTCTGTGTCCCGCTTGCAAGAGAGACCCGGCCGAGCGACAAGATGGTAACGAAATGAAAAATAAAAAAACCCACCGTACGTACCGAATCGGACACAATGGTCAAAATGGTGTTTCTTGGGAAGCGTGTGTGCGTGGTTTTTCGGTAACCGTGTGTGTGTGTGTGTGCGACCATGGTCCGGGGACCCGTTTCCCGATGTCACATTCCCTATTGGCCTCAATTTTGCAACACCTCCAGTCTCCGATCACTTTGCTTAACAATAGCGTGACGCAAAAGAGATAAATCATTCGGGCTAATCTTTTTTCCCGTTTTTCCCCCCACCCCTTACGGTCCCTAGGGCCGGCAAATCGATAAACCAGAATTTCATTGGTTTTCCTCCCTCAGAACTGTGCTCCTTCCCCTTTCCGCCCTGGTCGACCGCACACAGGGAAAAGACATACCGATCCGACATACGAAACCCGGTACGTGCTTGGTTCGGTGAAAGTTCTTGAGACAGTTTTCCGTTGCGATGGTCTTTTTGCGCTGGAGTTGGGGTAGTCTTGCTTTCTCCGGCAAGTGGCGGAGTCCGGTTATAAGGTTATCTCGGTAGTGCGCAGGGTAGACCCGGTGCGAAGGTTGGTTGGTTGAATATAATGCTATTAACTCGTTTGAGCCGTTTGCTTTCAGTAAGGCGAAAAATTTGTAACTCCATTGTAATCAAGATATTAAGTAGATTAAGGATCTATTTTTCTCCCTGGCACGACCGAGGGATGCTTTGTGCTGCTGTGTGTCAGGTTTATGGAGAGACCCTTTTTCTTTCGAATTGTTTTCCCTTCAATAAACATACAGCTTCGAACTTTAAACGAGGATTTACTCGGAAGTGGCATAAATTTTGTTATGATACAATCAGGAGTTTATGAACTTTGGTGACGCTTAAACTGCAATGCCCACGGATTAATTGCAATTATTGGTTGCTGTGACATAAATCAGCGTGAGAGCAGGGAGTGAATTCGTGATTGGAATTTAACAAGGTTTTTCGTTAAAAATGAGCTTTGTTATAAAATTTCAGAAATATCCAAATGTTTAAACGATTGATATAAATTTTCGCTTTTCAAAATATTTTCCAAATTTAAATGTTTGCCTTACAATGCTTAATTGTGTCATTGCCATAAACAATTTATCTCATGCGTCATATGAGTGCCAACTCTATCATATTGTGTCTCCAGAGGTGTGAACAACCTGCTGCTTACTTCCATCGTATGTGTGGCCAAACGGATTGCTGATGAAAAATGTATCTCCTCTTACCTTCAGGGCTCCATGAGGGCAAAGCAACTGTTAGTGGTTGGTAATGCACTTTCCTGCTAACGTAGTTTGGCCATCTTCATCTCCCGCATACGCTTCTTCTGCACAACTATCCAAATGCCTTTTGCCGAACGCATTAGGACGATCGACGAAAAAAAATCATCCTTGCGATCTTTTGCTCTGTATGTAAGGAATTTGCTTGAACGGTGGGCATGGTTATCGATTCCGGCCATTCCACAGTAAAGGCCCCCAACCCCCACCGGCTTACCGGGCCAGCAAGGAAGAAGGATGAAAAATTCAGCACTCTGCACTAATATCATAAATAAAATCTTGCATTTGGGTTAATCGATTGGATTTGGTGCTAAGCTTGTCGTGCGAACGCGATGTGCAGAAGATTGCGACCCGGAGCTCGGAGCTCGTTTTGAGCGAGTGTTTTTGGTCTGGTACCGGTTGCGGTATCTTAACTTCGAAGGTAACACTTTTGGTAACTTTCAAACGAGGAAGCAAAAGAAAAAGGGTGAAAAAAAACAAGTTCAATCCTCTTCGTTTTTTATCTAGTCGGTGAAAAACTTTACTGTGTCTATGTTTCTGCAAGCATCCAAGTACGGCATTTGGTTTGCTGTACCATCTGTTCGTTCTTTGCGTTTCCAAGTTGGTGCAAGCTGAGGATAGAACGAATGGACCGGAAAATCGAATATTTAAAGTGCATCAGTGCAGTACCACGTAGCGTGTAGCATGTGTGGTATGTTGCCTGGGAGATTGTTTCCCGATCATCCATTTCCGCGTACGATGTACATGGGTGACGATGAGACAGAAGATTAACGAACCATTTAGCTGGTAAGCAAAGCAGCAGCAGTGGAGTGGATTTGAAATTTTAATAGCCAGCTACACTGTGTTTAGGGGGATTAAAAAGTGGAAATAAATACATGGTATACATGAAACAATATTCAAATGAAAATTTATCTTCTATTCTATGTGTTATATGAAATTATATATAAATGAATGCTTGTTTGTTTGTAAGGCTAAAACTCAAGAACGGCTGAATCCATCTTAATGGTGTCTTAAAATGATTTGTTCCATTTTAAACAACGAAGGAAGGTGAAATATTGGTGAAATTTTCTGTATTTCAACATTATACACGAATTAAAACGGTCAATTTGAAAACTAAAATTGATTAGTATGTCAGTATGACAATTGATAGTCATATCCAGTGCCGAATTTAATGATGGGGTAGTAGATGACCGCCAAAGGCCCCAACGATTAGTGACGTATCACACCAAACTTTAGAATTTGCTTAGGCTGTCTATTTTTTTGGAGTTCTCTATCAAAGCTGGCTAAACCTCAATTCTGCTTAATCAACATTTAGGGACTCAGATTCTAATATTCCAGGAACGACGTAATGGTAAGGTTCAAACCAAGGTAAAGTATTAGTCAATCTTTTTCAATTTCAGATTTACAACAAGAATAAAATACCTTCCAGCATTAAAGAAACGTTCAAAATACCCAAAACTAATATTGTGTGTGAATTAGTCCTTTGCATGCGATGTTCAGCAAATAATGTTTATCGGAATCATATAACATATGACACGACATTTTTTATACTATCAAGGATAATACTCAATTACAAAACTCCTCATATATTTACGAAAGAGACAAATGAAAACTACATATGTTAATGAGTTGTATAAGGAAATATTCTACGTTTTTTAATACGTGCAAACCCGTAAGAAACTAAATAAAATAAAACAATAAAATAACAAAAAGAAACACTTGTCAAAAAAAGTCCGGTGTTAAACGTTAAAAAAAAGTCCCTTGGTTTTGTGGCACAAGGTTAGCATCCATTTCTAATTGCTAATTAGGCAGATAAAACATAGTTTTCTCATTCATTATGCGCAGCACAAAATTCGTACATTATTTCACTACGTCAGTAGTGAAAGTGGCTGCCCGCTTTCTATCCGGCAAATTGCACGCCCAAAGTTGGAATCGTACATTCGGTCGACAGTAATTGTTGGTAAAGTGTTCGCGTAAATGCGAACAGTGACTCAGATGGTAAAGCTTAATCGAAAAAGCTTGCACAAAATTTTAGCACAAAAGTTTTTAATTATAGTCACCGTGCGCAGAAAGTAGCAACTTCCCCCAGTTGCTTTAGCTCGGGACTCCGTTGTTTGGATCGTGGAGTGTGTTTGCCACAGTGGCACTCGCGAGAACAGGAACGGCTTTGAAGGAATGCTTGTAATGGTGGTTCAAATAAATTAGTTACACTGCCGAGAGGCCACGGAATAGAAATTCCACTGCGATGTGTTTGCTAGCCGGTACGGCCCACATCTTCGAAACTGCCGAAAGCCTACCGAGCACCATTTCCGTTGCGTTCGCTCACCATGGCTGGGAGAGCGTTTTTGTTCGTTTGCTTTTTAAATTTTTGAACTTCTCAAATCTTGGTCACACCATCTTAAGATTGTGTGTGTGAGTGTGGTTTCGGTAAGTTCCGTGCGGTTTGCGGGTTGAGTACAACGATAAAGTTTTATCAAACATACCGAATCAAAAACCGCAATTAACTCGACAATAAAAAGCCGAATTGTATTTTGCGCGCTGGGAAGAAATCGACATTCTGTGGCGGAAGAACGCAATCCGTAAGCGGTGCCTCGGTGGCAGAATCGTGGCGGGATGCGTTTTGGACTGTGGTAACGTCTTGGCAGATACGCGCACCAGTGGTTGCGTACTTCACATTGGAAAATGATTCACCAAGCGAGCGGGTCCCGGATTGCATGACGACCCCGTAGATGGTGAACATTCACGGTGGATGGAAACATTGCACGGTACATGGGTTTTTGGTGGTGGCCCGTCTCTTCACTCAAACTACCGAAAAGTTCTCCATCCCGGAACCGGCCACGGAACAGAGGCAAACCTTCCCGTACAAGACGGCGCACTATAAACGCGGAATACTTTTTTACGATTGTTGATTTGAATTTAATTTTAATTAATTTCTTCGCTTCCACGCTTTGATGCGCACGCTAAGGGAAGCTTTTATGGGTTTCGCTGGCATCGCGTACTTCTACCAGCTTTCAGTCCCCTGCACCACCATCAACGTGCCGAATGGGAGGCCGGATGCGGCAGTGAAGTTTTGAATTTATTCTGCCCGCAGAAATTCGAAGTTCTGTACAAACTTGCTACGAACCATTGCGCCAACGTGCTGGGTCCCTCTTGTTTCTTTCGGCATTTTGTCAGGGTTATCTTCATTCACAACAACAGTTGATGTTTTTTTTGTTTTGCTTTTCTACTCACAGACAACTTCAATCTTCCAGGATGTTTCCAGAAACAGTCCGGTAACGTTCGGGTTTTCGGCCCGGCAAGTTATCAGCTTACCGTCGTCCTCGGTTGTTGGAACGAAGCTAAGCTCCGAGCGGGTGGTGTTGTTCAGTATTTCCTCCTGAATGGGACAACGAGAAAACGAGAAATATAGAGAAAGTGAGAGAGTGAGAAACAGAATGATTGCATGAAAAATATTGCGAATGTAAAATTTCATAGAGGGCAAGTAGCACGGGAGGATAATTTTATGGGGCGCACAGGGCGTATTCGCCGTCTTCGGGCAAACGAGGGTGACGGGCCGAACAGACGATAAACGATTTGGTTTCGGTCAAGTTAACCTCTTTCGACGGGAAAGCACACTTAATGGAATGAAATACAAAGCACTTTGAATATTAGAAATTGATATTGGAGAGTCACTGTTGCTCGGAATGGATGGCAATAGATTAGTATGCGCAAGATCTGTTACTGTTGGAAATGATCATGTTCGTTTAATCATAAACTTTATCGAGTTGTTGTTTGTTTTTGTTTTTCCCTTTTCTTATTATCTCCAATTTGAACAGATACAAATTTTCACATATTTTACTATCGAATGCCTGGATGTCGCTTGTTCAAATTATTTGAAAGCATATTTCATTAAAATGCCCGGGACATATGAACGCGAAACGTCGCAAATAATTTACACGTTTGTCAATGCATTTTATTACCAAAAAGATTAAAAGCAACACTTAAATAAATGATCCATTTATTTAACTGTCGCTCGCGCAGGAACAAACGAAAAACACTACTAATTGAATGTACGTCCGGTGTTAATTGCACTACGCGCGCGAATAGTTTTCCATTCCACAAAGTGCTGTATCGTGTTTGTACCGATACTTGGACACGTCTCCTAACAGCAATTAGGTGAAAGTGCTAAATGTTCTGTGCATTTGTTGAAATTCTATTCGAAAATGGAATAAAAAACCTATACCCGTACAATTCGGTGCAAAAGTTTCTCACAGCAGAACAATGATGATTAAGTGATTAGTTGGAAAGGTATGAATCAACAAAAATCCTTCACAGTATTATGCTGTTTTATCGCTTTTCCAGCCATGATGTATTTTTTTTCAATACGAAATACAATATTATCGCGTAGATCGCTTAATTTTAATTTTCATAACTTCGAAGTACATTGCAGTAGTCCATTAGAAAGTACAACGGAATTAATCATATTAATTTAATTGAATTATTAAGTACATTAAAAGATTTTTTGTTTTGTTTTTATTTACCAAAGTTGGACAAACAAATGTGTGTCCAAATGGGGTTTGACACCGATCCTGGCGTGTGGTGTTGAGTGACCCTCAACTACCGGGCGCCTCCATTACAGTTCCACATGAGAGTTTTCAACTGGCAAAGTGGTAGCTATTCTACGATTCTGTTAGACCTAGAACCTGGTTTGTTCAAAAAATGATTCCATCATGAGGAGCTCAAGGTGTGTTCAATTTGGGAGGTCAAGGAAATTAAGATTCAAACATTGATGAATCTTCTTCTTCTTCTTTGGCCTAACGATCTACTCGGTCATGCCTGCCATTTCTGGCTTACGAGACTTACTAATACCACGTAGTTGGATAGTCAGTCTTCACTACGGGGGAACGGCCCGGATAGGATTTGAAACCCGGTCCTGCCGTTAACGACCGGCGCCGCTTATCTCCTCGGCCACCGGACCGCCCCCAAACATTGATGAATGTTCAGGGCGAATCTCAATTTCATTGGACTCTTCATTGCCTCCTCTGCCAGAAGGACACTTTTTGGAATTAATCAATGAAACTGGTCATATTCAAGTCGCAGGGATGTGCTTAAATATGATTAAACAGTGCCAATTATTGGTTTCTGAAGTGCTGTTGAAAGAATACCTTAAAATACTTTCTTGAGATGAAATAAGACCTGTTTTCCTCGGTGAAATTTTGTTGGTCGAATAAGTGGGAACATCTCAGTTTACTCTACAAAATATTTTCTTCTTTGATTCCACCACTGTCTCTTTTATTAACTTTTATTAGCCTGAGGAGTGCGATCCAGCCGCTCTTCAGTGAATAAACAAAAACTTTTATGAGCTTAAATTATCATCGGAGTAATAATACCGAAATTTTCCTCGCTCTCAATCCTGTGTGCGGGTAAGAGGTGGGATCTTCTTTACACAATTATTTGTAAGAAAAGCTTCCAGAGTGACCGTTGAAAATCTAAGCCCATTCTAGTTCTATTTGAACAGAATTCAGATTTGGTGGCAACTTTGCTAGTTGACAGTCAAATTTCATAACTGCCTCTTGGCTTGCAGGAACTATGAAACATTCTTATATGTCACATATCTTGAGTTAACTTTAAATGAAGAAATATATGGAACTATAGATGGAATTCACTCAATAGTTGATGAAAGTGTAAAATAAGCGAGTAATTCTGAAGTTGGTTTTAAATAGGTAAATTAATTCATATGCAAACAATACTAGAAATGTTAGATTTTATGTAAAAAACTACATTGACGCACGGCTATAGGTCGGACTTTTGAGAGGATACGTACATTTTGTATATGTTGTTTAGTCTGTGAAGCACAATTGTACAAGAAGCTCATTGACCAGTGTTTTTCCTTGTAGAATGGTGCGATTCCTTATTTATAGATGCATACTATCTTTATTGCTTTCATACTCAGAGAAGCCTTCACTATGTGACCGGACATGCTGTCTGAATTCATTCACCCTGATCGTAGTCCTAGAAGCTGTATTTCAAAGGCTTTTGTTGTTGTTGAGGTTTTAGTTTTTCTGCACGAGCAGACCAGACACCTTGTTGGTAGGGTGGAAAATACCATGCAGATGCTCCTTAGTTTACGGATGTTCGTCCATTTTCATAAATTCAATAAAACATTCTCCACCATCATGAGGAAGCGTGTGCATTCGTTTTCCTATTCGTATAGATGCCCCATTTTTACCATCCCTCCTGAATGTCCACAGGAAAGGCGAGTACGTACGGTAGCAGAAAACAAAGACCCAAAGGGCCAGATATTTTCTTTTCTTCTTCTTTTATTTGTTTTCACGGCCGAACGGTTTCGCCCTTGTTATTGAGTGAAATGAACGGTTCTTCCTTTCCCATAACTTAGCCATTCGGCCGCTAACCTCACTTTGTGGCAACCGGCCACCGGTGCGGGCCCTGGCGTTTTCTATACTAACCTTTGCACGGCGTAATTGTCGCTTTCCTTTGTACCAGGTTATAATCGCATTTGGCCTCGAACCAACGCTTTCGCAGGAGATTTCATATCGTCGATCGGCTACTAATGGCGTCTGCGGGTTCATTATCTTCACACTCAATGGTTTCACTGTAGTATATCGTGCCGGACGGGTTTGCAGCGGGTGTTATGGCGCATGAAAAGAAAAGTAAGTTGAGAAAAAATACGTTCTATATAAACCAGTAAATATTCCAGATTACGAAACGGATTTCTGGAGCAGGTGTGCATGGGATGTGGAAAAAATAACGATCAGAACCAGTGCTTTGATTTTTTGTTTCATTCATTTCGCTATCTACAGATTTTGTTTTAAAGAAATTACTCTATCCCTTGGGAGAAAATAAGGCTGTCATGGGGGTTTTTCCGAGATTATGGGTACACAATTTGTGAGCCACCAGAAAACCAATATCGATTCCAATGTTGTCCAAGGAATTGAAAATGAAAGTGACACCAAGTTGGATTAGATATAGTTACGCTGTTAATGTAACTTCATATAATAAATTTAACTGTACAAGTGTCAATTTCAAACTCCAATCTTGCAAGATGAAAAACAACAAACAGATGAAAGAGAACCGAATTCAAGAACATTTTATCCATGGTGATAATGTAAGAAGATACGTAGACTGAGCTGAGGCAGCAATGGGCATGAAAGCTATTGTGTAACATTCTTGTATCCGTTTGCGAATGCAAAAGAGAACAAGTCAAATGAATTATTGCTTTTATCGTGTTATCGATAACTCTTTCATCTTTTTCAGCTCACTTCGGTAGCCTTCGGCCAGGTCATTTAGTGGTCCAAAAATGGTTTCACTTTTTTCCATTCCTGTTTCTCCAGAACCTTTCGTCTGTGTGACACAGGTGATGCAAATACGGTTCTAGTTTTTGTACCCTCAGGGATATTCTATCGTATTCCAACAATACCCGAAAGATGGAATGAGTTATCATTTATTGTCCTTTTTTTTGAAGAAAATTTTCAGTGCCCTTAGGAATTGGGAGCTAGGTGAACATGAACGGAGAAGATTAATATTTTTTGATAAATAAAAAAACCGGGAAAATCTTCCTGAAATTCGTATCAATCAGAGACGGTGAAAAAAAAAGAAATTTCCTCGTTTGTGTCAAATTTCGTTCTGGAAAGGTGTAGGCAGTCATTATTTTCTAAGATTTCTTTTCTGTGTAAATTTTCAAGGGATATCATTTTACGGACCATTGCAAAAGTCTAGTTGAATGTTTCGTTTCTATCTCACGTAGGGATAAAGATATGTTTGATACTTTCAATGCTTTTACTTAATTTACATCGAATTGTTATTCGTTTTTTGACAAACAAATATTGTACTGTATTATTAATGTTGTGTCACAGGCCTTGTGTAACCAAGACTTCCTTGTTAATTAAACATTTACATAAATAAAATGCATTAGAATATAAAATCAACAAAAAACATAATCTAACAAAATACACATCAACTTCTATATATTACAAAAAAAAATTCTTGCTCGAAACTTTGAAATGATTTGTCTGACAATAAAGGTGTACCATGTGTGCTGATAATACAATTCTTGTGTGACTTATTCTATATATTTTGAATGGATGGTTTATTATCAGTATTATACAGTATCATACAAACCCGCCAGTGAAAACCCAATAACAAAAAAAACAACACACGCACACAATACGGGTAATTAGTAAGAAAATAGGCTTTTGGCCACCTGAATTAAAATGAAAATATTTTTGATAATTTAAGGTTGAAAAGTTCTAAAAAATATGTATTCACAATTTATAGTATTATAGAAAATGTCCTTCATCCATGACTGCCGGTATATAATTGTTACGAACCAAATAAAGGAAAAGTTTACAAATCTTGTAGCACCAAATCAGGATTCTCTATGGGACATTAAACGTCGGAAAAAGAAATGTCGTTCATATAAAAAAAAAAAACAATAGAAAATATGGTACGTTTTGCTTTATCATGCTGTCCATTGCAATTGAACTGTTAGCTCGATGGCGATTCGAGAAATACGATGGCGAGCTCAATTCTGTTGCAAGAACTTGCTGCAAAAACGATAATGTGGTCGGTGGACCAAGCAAACCAAGCTTTCCTACTCCTGGACCAACCAGACGACGGTGGCCGTCCGTACCGGTGTTGCCAGTGCGCGGTACGGTATGGTCGCAAAAGTAATGAGATTTTAATGAAATGAGAATTCGACAATCAGATGGATTCATTCCGTCGGGAGCAGCCGGAAACCGGAAATCATAATCCCGGGAGAAAATCTTTTGCCCATTAGTTGGCATTTTCTTTCGATCGGTTCGGCTTCGGGTTTCGGGTGGCTGAATGAACCGAATTTTAAGACACATTTGCTTTAGTCGTGGGTTGGATAAATGTTTAAAATGGTGACAATGATTTGCAGCACTGGTGAAGCCGTGCGTGGTAAAGGGAGTACGAGGGAAAAACGGCAAAACGCTTCTTCGTTGCGAAACGTTGCTCGCTGTCGACTTACGATGTAAATCCAGAACAAAGCTGCTCTCCTTCGGTTCCACCAGCAGCGTGTTCGTTGCCTGGCAGGTGAAGATGGAATTCAGATCCGAGCGCTGGATCGCTGGCCATAGCAACCGATTTTCGATGACATCGCCAGAATTGTGTTCGTACTGCTCGTCCACCAGGATGCCGTTGATGAGCCACTTCACCGAGGGTTGGGGACGACCTGCAGACAGGAAAGGGAAGAGAAAATGGGCGAAGAGGTATTTAGATTGCTGTTGCACAAACACTAGTGGCTGCCTGTGGATTGTTCAGCAAATGCCGATCGGGACGGGGCTGGACCGAGTTGACATTGCATATTAAATGATTCCCTCGAGTAGCATAGATTTCGATGCAGCTCGTTGTACGATGTTGAGGATTTATATATATAATTTTTTTTGTTCCAAAAATATTCCCACCTGCAACGGTTTTGGGGGTGAGGTGGACAACGATCGGATCGAGGTATTTGTTTTGCTTAGAATGCGAATGTTTCTAGTCCGGTTGGTAATTTTGTTGGAAATATTTCATTGTGAACCGTAGTGCAAAATTCCACCGATGCGTAAGTATTTGATCTACATAATTTGTGCTTTTTGATGATAATAACATTGCCATGCATTCGAGTCATGTCGGTTCGCGGGCGATGGTTATTGAATAGATAGGGAACTTTAAGTTCATTACATAATTTTCCGATCTGGTCTATCTAATAAGTGATCTAGTTATTTTATTGTATGAAAACTATTAACTATTATTTATTAACGCATTAGATTGCACTAAATTTTCACCCGCAAGTTAACACAAATTGGATAATAACAGCTGCTTTAATGTATGGCATTGCAAATGTTTTCCCCAGTATGTGCATTCTGTTTATTTCTACTAACCGGTCATAATAGATTAATGCAAACCATTGATGCCCACCTTAAACAACCGGTAATTTTGCGCTCGCCTGAAAATGCTTTTACTTATTGTGTAAATTGAATACATTCACACTGTACAGCACACAGCTAAGCTGGTAGGCGCTCACACAAAAAAACCCCTTTCGACTATTGTTTTTGTCCAACTCATCTGGTTAGTTTAATTATGGATTCACCTGCCCCGTACACATTTACTGCGTTGACGAACTTGCCGGTGTGCCGATGGTGGTACAACAGTTTGCCAAAAGTGTAACCATTCGATTAATTAAATCTGGTGGTCTGACGATGAAACCACGCTGATGTAGATTAAAAATATAATTTATTACTCCATGGCGGTTTGTTCTGCAAATCAGCTGCACGTTGGTCGGCTGTGCCGTCGGCGCTAAGGTTGGCTGAGAATAGAATGGGCTTGCTGTCCTTTTTTGCACAACATTTTGTGGCTGTTTAAAGTTGACCATTTTGCGTATGCTATAATAATGGTAGGATATTTCAATTATAACATGACCCTCCATCTAGGGGATCAGTTTCTGATAGTTTAACAGTGCCTATATGCCAATAAAGCTTACAAAGAAACCCAATATTCACCTACAACGATAATAAACCACATAAAAAATAATCGTTGAATAAAATTTCAGATTTCATCTTAACTTTTCCCTCGAAACAAACAATAGTTTCATCTATTTTCTCATCCCAAGGCCTTCCAAAATTCAATATTTGGACTTTAAATTTATTAAAATAATTCCAATATTTTTAGTTTTTATCAGCAGCTAATGCAATCTCGTTCGTAAAAAAAACAACTCCTCCCCATCTGCCGTAAAAGTCTAAAAGTCGTTCAAAATCTCATCTACGTCAGGGCTGTCAGCTTACGGTTCACCTATCGAACGGGCGGATCGCAAAACACAGCACCGTGCAGCGCTGGGTTGAAGTTGCTGGAACGGGAAATTTCTCTCTACAAGCACGGTTACTTGATTTTTCGATTGCATTTTGAGTCGCTGTAAGGGGTGAATTAAAAATACCACGAACATTTGTGCACAACCATGCCACAGCAGCTTGCTCGCTCGACTCACTATGCTTTGTGTGCCGGATGTTCTTATCTTGGTTGCCGCCATCGTTGGGCGGAATAAAAAAAACTCCTTGCCCCGGGCATTGCCGACTGACGGCAACACATGAGCACAGTGCGCTGAGTGGCAATTATTCGAATTCTCTGAATTCGTTCAACGGCAGGTCAATAAAAAATAAATAACCATTATCTACGTCTGCAACAAACGCGCTGCGCTCCGTTGTTTTCTGCGTACGTAACGAGTGAACGTTAGGTGTAGGAGGATGATCCTGTCGCCAACGGAGTGCAACATCTTGCCACTGATTGACACTGATAGGAGTTAAATTTGATATTGATTTCACCGCTAATCGATTCTTGCTTCCCAGAGATATCTGGAGGAATTTTCTTTTTTTAAAAGATCGAACTTTTGAGCAAAAAATGTAAAAAAAGAAAATTATTCCGTACCATATTCCTTCCATCCTTCATACATTCTAAACAGCTTTAATCTTAGAGCTTTCATTTGTTAAAATGCCAATCTACTATAGAGCTTTAGAGACTCAAGTGAATGTTCTGACTATATGGGATAATTTATTTAAATTTCTTTTTAAAGATAAAACATATAATATATTCACATGTTTTAGTTCGCATTGCTACAATCTCAATTATTATTGCCCAATGGAACTGACCAGATCAATAGTAGCGGTGTCCTGGGAAATAGTAAACCAGCATCAACTATTAATACTTGGAGCATTGGCTATATCGAAAGGGCGTTAGAGAGTTTATGATACTGACCGATAATCTGTATTTGTCATAGAATTATTTAGTATGAAAAGAAGGTTGTGAATGTAGTTTTTATAGTTGAAGTTTCTTGTATGTAAATTTAGAAAAAAAACTTTTTAAGTGAAAGAATTGTATTTTAAGATACTTTTAATGTAATTTAGTTCTTTCAAACCAATGTAGCTTGGGGTAATGATAATGAAATTAGACTTCCAAAAGACAGGCCCGATATACAAGATTCCATACGGACCATTCCTCGGTGGCAAGAACTGACTATCCGGTTAAGTGACAACCAAAAGTCTAGTAAGCCAGAAATGGCCGGGATGATTATTAGGCCTGAAGTTAGATCAGTCATTGGGCATGATTCCGGCATCTTGCTACTTTGACGTCCTCCACCAACACCTGCTCTTTCCAATGTTCATAGAAGATTACCGAACATACCAGGGTGCGAGTTATGCTGCATGTCTTAACTTCAAGGCATCTTCTGAATTGTAGTGCTCATACCTGACATGATTCCCCACAACAATGTGTCTTCGGATACCGTTGCTAAGGTTGTTGTCAGATTAATATTTGTTACGTGTATTTAAGCTTTTAACGGCAGTCCGGTGACCGAGGAAACAGCGGCGCCATTCTTAAACGGCAGGATCGGGATTCGAATCCCATCCGGATCGTTTCCCCGCAGTGAGGACTAGCTATCCACCTACGTGGTATCAATAAGTCTGGTTACGCCAAACAAGAGGGAGTATTAAGTATTGAGATTTGAATAAGACGTACATTTCCGTATTTGCTTAAGACCTTACACATCGTGAGATTGCATGAATATAATAAATAAATAAAATAATACTACAAAGAAACCCAACACAGGAACAAAGTGTTGAGATGCTCGACCCCATGGTTAGTTTTCGATATCGTGCAAAGTAATTAATAGAAAGTGTAAAAATCTGACGCCACGCAACCTCCAAGACCGCGGAGTATTATTTAGATTACATTGGTTAATTTTCCGTTTCAGCTAGTGTCGGTGTATTCTCAGATTCCTTGCCAAAGAACGAGCAGAAAAAAGGCAGGAAAATCGCCTGGCATTTTCATTCCGTTTTCGTTTTGGCTCGTAACAAAAGATTGTACCCCGAAATTAATTCCAATAAAATAAGCAGCTATAAAATCAATTCTTATCGTGTGAAAAAAAAAATTGTAAGTGGTTGCTCTGCACGCAGAGAAACCCCTTTTTGCGCCCATGTGGTTTTGACAGTGAGTGTGGTTCATGAAAACAGTTCTGCATTTTCCGGCAGCCAAATAACCGCTGCATGGAAAACGGTTGTCGAAGTGGTTTCGCGTGAACCGAAGGCACGGGCGATTGCAAGGCAAGGCAGGATTGGAAAATAATAACACAATGAAAGAACGTATGGCTGCTGGTACGGGGGGAAAATACTGTTCTTATAGAAATGCATAGCTGCTGCCTCTGGGAGCTGTGTGAAACTTTGTCGTGTACAAATTGTTGCTGGCACGAAATGAATCGATGCACCGGGAACGTAAGCAGTGATACACGGATAAGCACAAACCCGTGTAGTAGGGTTTTCCAAGATTGCATGCGCCCTTGGACGAATGGTACCGAAACAGGTGAGCTTTTCACTCGGTGCGGTACAGTCGTGCTAAGTCGGTACCGTGGCATTTTTGCACATTCTGCCGGAACAATAGTTTATCGAACGTTTGCACATTGAATGGATGCATTTAAAAGTGAGAACGAGTAGCATTCACATATTTCATTGTAAATCTATACAATTAGAACTCGCGAAGAAAAGGGTATTGTAGAAAAACCTTGCACACACATTAAAATTGAATAATAAAGCAAGCAAACATCATTCCAATGATAGTAAAATTAAAGTCCTTTATTAAATTAAACTTCTTGATTTTAGATGTACATAATTGAAAATTAGTTCATTTAGACGAGAAGACAACATAATAATTTTTCTATTTTTCCAACAAAGTTCTATACCGATTCTAGTTCTTAAAAAGTAAAACCCCAAGCGTGAGAAATAACATTTGATCCAGGCCTTCGTCTAGGACTCCCATGACAGTACACTATGTATACTGCTAGCATCTTTGTCCTGGGTGCTCTTGGACCGATAGGTGCTATTTATTTATATAAATTATTTACACTTATTCCCACATTCTATGCATTTCCAAACAGAATTCGTCTCCTGTGTTGATGGTTCACAGTCGACACTGTACACTACTTCCTGGGTACCGTTTTTGTCACGATCGTTTCCGGCAGACGAGAGCTTTCGTTCCAATCGATGTGCGAGAAACCTTCGCTACGCGTTGAAACCACTTCCATCTGTGAGGAAGCGGCCGAAACCGACCTTTCAGACTTGAATGAATGATGGATGTCAGGAAAAACCGTTTTGCAGTATCGATAACACATGTCCTTCCCGTGCACGCTCCCCTTCTCCTGTACGCGCGCACGCTTCGCTCGCTCTAGGATAACCACAGCCACAGGAATGCTTCTTCGAATAGATAGCTAGTATCAGCACATTCGTCCCGAGCGCGTAACCACCACTTTCAACACGCTTCCGGGGTGGGGTTTTTTTTTGCATAACCGGATGCAGGAAATCTGGAATGTGATGAGAAATTTATTTTGGCCCAACTCATGACAATGCCGATTTTTTTTTCTCGGTCTTCCTTTCGCACTCCCAACACTTTTATGTTAACCGTCGTGCATTGCGCGTTCGGTTCGTGCCATTGCCACGCCACGGTGATGCGATTGGATTGGTTGGCGGAAGGGTACGACACATTTCCCGCCAGTAATCGATCCTGTTTCGGAATTTATGCTGACAAAACCAAACGTGCGGGACGTGATGGCGCGATGGTTTGCGGAGGGTGTAAAACAACGAGAGTCAGCCGGAAATGCGTTGCGATTATGTTTGGAATTGGTGGGTGGAAACGGTTCCTGGGTTGGGGATGGATACGAACGACAAACGGAATGTTTTTGTGGTTCAATTTCAATTCAAAGAGTGCTGACTTTCATGCATCATAAAATGTATGGATATTGGCTGGGGCAGGCATCTTTGCTGCCGGCATTAAGCTACATCGGAATCAAACCTTTAAGGTTTACAAAAATTTCATAATAAGAATACGATAGCACATCCGTTCAAGCATTATAAGATATTTTATTTCAAGAACTCTGAAATAAGATTAAAAATAATGTATTTCGTAACTTCCGCTATTAATACATTTAAATTTTCACACGATTATCATTTATAACTCATTCGCCGATAATGGACAATAAAAGTTAATAATATCAAAGATTATTTGGATTAATTATTACTAAGTCTTAGTTATCCGCATATCAATTACAGTGGCAAAGCATGGTGTTGAGAAGAGCGTTGTCTGTCGTAAAGCCTTGAGATTGTAAAATATAACTCTCTTAACAAATAAGGTTCGCTCAAGGCCTATAGAAGTATTAGTAAAAGGGGCAGCCAGTTTCACACATGCTCCGCAGTTTTTTACATGACAAGATCGATACCAAATCCCTATTCATACCGTTTTTTCATATGCAATATTGACTGTCCTGAACAAATCAAAAGGAATCACAAATGGCAGGCCAGGTTGGCTCGAGGTTTTAGTGCTATAAAAGAAGCAGAATCCTGCAGTAAAAAAGTTTTTTTGTTTAGTTAAAGTTGAAGTTAACACTGGTTAATTTTCGAGACTTAAGAGCGTTCATTGCAAGGTGAAACAAAAGATCTTTAATTGCATCTTAATTTGCTGATAGGATTGTTTTGGAATCGTCTAAAGTCCGTTCATCTATTTAGATGTATGGGAAAAGAACATACAATTTTCCAATATTCGAATATTTCTATAGAGCAATTCAAATTTTGAACACGTCGAGGTTCGAATCAGTTAAAAATTAGTTCTGTTGGTGTTATGGCATGGTTAATATCGTTTTCCAGCGAGGGATTAAAAGATGTGTGGTGTTTTCCTGAGCCCCTTAGTCGCGAAACTAGAAATAATAAAATTTAATTGAAGTCCAGGTGGTATTTGTTAAATTGAGTTATAATTTAAATATCTCCAAAAAACAAGATTTCCATAAGGAAAATTACAACTAAATACATTAACTTTTAAATACATTTAATTGAATTTAATTTGACAATTTGTCACACACCAGCATCATATTCAGATGCCACATGTAATGCAAAGTAAAGTAATTTAATGTGCGAATTGCCTCACAATGAAGCGTGATGTGGTACGATGGAAAAACCGATGGACGAAAAGCAATGGACAATTGTGATGCGAACCGAAGCGAGTGATGAGTAGTTACCGCAAAAGGCATAAATGACAGCAGTCTCCAGAGCTGTCACGCTTGACATGTGATTATCATGTCAATACCGCATCACGGGAGTATGTATTACTCCGAAAGCCATTTCCATGCGGGATCACCAGTGGAAACGGACGATAAAAAAAAAACACACACACACCATCCAACCGTAGCACAATTACTTTGTTTATCATGCCGATCTTCCGCGTGTACTGGGGCGCGAAACTTCACCCAGCCAACAGTTTTCTATCATTCTTTTGCACCTTCACAACTGTGCCGGTTAGATACATACGCTTTTTGGGGATGGGAGAAAAAACAACTACGGGACAGATTTTCGAAGGGATGAATTCCATCAACGCTATCGGAGAAATTTATTTGCACGAAATATGTAAATCTGTGACACGTTTGAGCTGTGCGCACGGGAAACCGCCCGTGCGTTCTGCTACCGTTCGCTTCCGAGCCGCAAACATCATCAGGCGTTTGCGTGATCCTTTGCGAACAAAAACAACGAGCTGTGTTTTTCCTGTTCGCCTGCCTGAACGTGGGATATCGAAGCGGAGGGTGGCCGGCATGGGGTGGATTGTCGTGGGCTATTGGGACCGGGAAAAATCCGGATTGAGATATATGACGCTTGCGAATGGGCACATTTTGTCACATAAAAGCGCGATACATTACTGCGATGGTTGGGCTTGCGTGGCATAATCGACGTGCTGCTGCTAGCCGCGTCACACACTTCGTATGCGTTTATTCGAAACCATTGTGTGTACGGCATGTGAATGGCTAGTATTTTTAAGGGGTTTTTTTGTGTTCGTTCACCACTCTGCAGTTTCCTATCACGCTGTAAATCCGGCCACTTTAATACGAAACGGTTTTCGCTTTATCGCCATTTGGGAGGGCTTAGTCGAAGCTATACGGCGTACAAAACCGGGGGACAGGAAATGGTGCCCGGGTGCCGATGGGCATGTGATGGGTGATCATGTTAAATTATGGTCCCAAGCAATAGTCTTCATGTTCGCTGCCGTGTTTTATATATATATATATATACAGCCAGTACAAGTAGGTGTGTTGTATTGTTGTGTCGTTTTTTCCCTTCTCTCTCTCTCTCTCTCTCTCTTGCGGCTGTATGTTGTTGCTTCGTTATCAGAAGCACCATATTTCAACATTATTGCGCGAAGATAATATTTTCATATTATTAGTTTCCCCCTGGCAACGGTGCATCTGCACGGTGGCGGCATCTTTTAGCGTTTGTTCCCGTGCGCTACAATGCAACGCCGGGCGAATTGTTTGGGTAAGAAACGAGATTTGCAGCAACAGGGATTGGGCGCAGCGGAAGTATGCAACCGAAGGGAAGACGGTGGCAGTGCGCTCTGTGCGATTGTAGATCAAAAAGAATCTCCCAGACGTATCGTAACGTTTTCACCAATGTCATTGAAATATGAAGCGAAACAACGCTGGACGGAAAACGCATCCACTTCGGTGGGACGATCCTTTGGACGACCCGCTAGAGCAGCAGCTCGGCAACAAAATACACACAAAGCCAGCGTTAGAATGATGTAACGGTTTGCAAATGCTTCTCAATATGAAATTATTGCGCCCCATGCACAACTGTTTGCAATTTTAAAGTTATGTGGCGAAACTTCTGCAAGAAACGTTCTATATTGAATCGTGGATTTGTAACGTGAAAAGGGAGGATGAGATTTTTTTAATAAAACATTCTGATTGCGAAGATAGTAACACTGTAGAGCGGTAGACATACGAAATCCTAGATTGCATTTCTTTCGGCTATAACAGTGTCGACCAAAATGACCACAAACGTTAGGAACCTTCCATGAATTGAACTCTGGTATGTTTACTTTGAAGAAAAGACAAAAAACTTGTAGTCGAACGAAACATGCGTTTGCTTGACGACCACTACGAATTGCAAATGTTATTTTTCTCTCTTTTTTACGCATGACGTGCGCAGCATGACGATCACCACGAGCTCGGAGATTGGAATCGGCAAAGCATGGTTGACGGCTAGTGCAAGGTCGATAAAAACTATCGAAAAATGATCTAAAGACGCACAGAAAAATGGCTTTTTGTGACAGCAGGCAGTTCTGGTACAGATCAAAGCCCTGCTAAGAAAAGAAATTAAGCTTTTTCCTTCTTCTGCCCTAGACCGAACCACACTGGGCGAAGGAAAGAGCGAAAGGAAAAATATTGAAGGGATACCAAACTGGAATGGAAAAAAATTTAATCATTCCCCAAGGAATGCGTGTCATAAACCACTGAATCCAATCAGACGATTCATGATGCAGGACACGGACACGGTTCGCTCATTCGGAAGCACCAAACGATTCGGGCGACATTCTGACAGTCTAGGTGAACGTCAGATCTCCGTGCTGAAGCATGTTCCCTGGTATGGTGTCTCCCCTTTTTGTCGTGTAGTTAATTTTGTTGGTTTCTTCCGGCCCCGGCATTCCACACGTTTGTGGGAAGAAATTCCTTTTGTTGGTGTTGTCTGTCCCATTCCCGGGTGTCTTTGTTTTCCTTCACTATTTAGTTGCCTATTCGCGCAGTTGGAAAATCTCGGACAACACACCGTCCAAAAAAGAAAGTCTTCACCACGGGAGGGTGGCCCCTTGGTGGTGCTTCGGTGTGCCATAATCGGATGGGCTTTCGTAAAGCCGATCATTCGATTTGAGATAGAATGGGCTATTTTCGGGCGGAAAAGCACCACAAACACGAACACGTACTGGTCAAACGATCCACCCTGACCATTCGACCATCCTACGATCGATTATCACGTTTTTAGTCCTAATATCCTGGAACCGTCAACTGCCGAAGGGCGGGTGTACCGAACGACATCGGTCCGTTCGGGTGTGCAGAAGACTTTTAATTCCAATATTGGAAGGATGGATGAAAACCAATTTATTTCCCATTTACTTCTAGCGGCCCAGTAGAGGTCGTCGATGGTCTACGTTATGCTTTGCCATGTACGCCTCGGCCATGATTTTTCCACCACATGCTGAATGACACAGCGCATGGTGGCACTCGCATCGGAACTGTCCCTGGAACGCTCTACACACGTTTCGCCCACCGTGTTGGGTGCTCTTCTAATATTTACGGTGGTTGGAGCGTAAATTCTGGCCTATCGATTGACACCGCAATCAACGTTACTCAAACCATTGCGTACTTTGTACGGATGAATCGAGTTTTGTTATTTTAATCCTCAGAATTGATCAATGGTGGAAAATTGATATAGAGAGTAGTTTAGAAAATACAAACAAACAATGCAAAATGGTTGATTGGTTTATCAACAATTGTAGTACTGAGATATCGATCTTACAATTGCAATTGCAACTCCAAAGTACATTGATTTTGAGAACATGAAAACAAAAAGAATATTTTAGGAAACATAAATCGCATAAGTGTTCTTCCAGAGTAAAACTGGAAATTTCACTGAAACGATAGAATTTCAACATTAAACATTGGATTACAAGACAAAAATGGATAAATTTCAGCAACGTCTTAGAACTAGCGAATTAACGTAATAAAACTTTTTCTATTAATAGCTGTTAATTGTTTCTTTTTTTTCCTAACTTTTCTTTGTGCACAACTTGAAGTAAGATCGTTTCGAAAATTTAATTGTTGCATAAAACAATATTCGATTAAAAATAGTTATCAAATAGATAAGTTTCAATTTTTTAAAAGAAAATCTCCTGTTCAATGATGTTTTGCTGTTCCGGACATTTGCCTGGACAAACCAGGACATTTGCCGTAAACGAACCCATGTTTGGCCCTGATGCACCTGATGCACCGACCGATGCAAGGATCATTAATTTCAATTTCAAAATCCGATACCGAAGCGGTCGGTTGTGAAGGCGTAGCAGCGAATTAGGTGCCGATGTTTGACGCGAATCAGTTGAAACGGAGCATATTGGGTGGGTTTGATGAGTGATGGAATTGTGATTGGCAGGCTAATTAAATTATTTACTGCTCGGCGCAATGGCGACGCATCCGACAGTTCTCCGTACGTGAATGTGTCCAGCAGAGCTTTGGGCATTGGTTACCGTTCTGTGGTATTTTAGGTTTCGTTAGGCAAGTATTATAGCGTGCAGGAGGACACCTTCCAGCAGGCGTAGCAACATCCATAGGCACCATGGCACATGGAATCTTCCGTTGAGAAACGTTTTGGCCCGGGTACCGAAATCAACGAATCGATGATGTTGATTGAACGGTGATAAATCGGTGAGTAGTGCCGATTTAATAAATCTTCAAATCAGGACACCTCCCGATGATGCCAGTACGCATGCTGAATACAGCCCGGGATGTTTTCGACTCATGAGCAACATTGGTCGGAATTTAGGATGATGCTGCTGGAATTTTGACCCATGCCTTCGACAGCAATGTTTGAGGCTCGCTTCGGAGCGGTTAAAGAAAGGTCGTGTGAAGTTGAAATTCATGAGCGTAGCGCTTGGATGGTGAAAATGGTTTGGTTGTTCAAAACCACAAAGAAGCCGGGGTACATCGGTGTCTGGAAAATGATTAATCGATACAACGGTTAAGGGTTAGGTTCATAAATACCATACGTCATCGGATGGCATCCTACTCGAACTGGCCAGCCCAGGACAGTACTGTAAAGGCACACGAAGGCCTAGAATTGACCGCACTCATGAGTGACTGAGGCTTCAAATATCTTCATCATATTTACTGCCCAACGATACTTGAGCCAAACAATCATCGCCAGCGGAAGCTTCTTACGGTGGTGAGGTTGAGAATAATGATAAATGACATTGCAGCATCTCGATAGAAGGAGGCAACGTAGCTTCAACAGCCCATGCGATTTATTCTGAAGTTATTGAGCACGAAAAACGTCAAACTATTTATCAATCCAGGCAAGAACTCAGCATTCTTTGATGTACACATTATTGGACCAACGTAGGATGTATCTGTGAGGGTTTTGTTTGTGGTTTTGTAAAAAAAATTTCATAAAACCGTCACTCAACATCATTTGTCTCTAGATGATGGTGGACAACTTTATCTCTCGGTTTAGTTACACTTTTTAAGCATTTGTGGATCCACGAGACTAAGGGAAATCGTTGGTTTGTTTGATTTGATGAAAAAACATTGTATTTAAATTTGGATCATAATCATTATGTGCCTACTGAAACTTTTATCTGGCTTTAATGTGTTGGAATGCTTCAGTTTGCGCTATCAATAATATATGGCGCATGAATGGTGCATATGAAACTATTACAAACTGAAATCATTTCATTTCCTTCCTACAACACCCGGTTATGAAACTGTCGGGAAACTTTAGCTTTAATAATAAAACATTTTTCAATCACACCGAACTACGGCAATGGATAAGTTAAGCTGTTGAAGCATCAGCAGCAGCACACACTTATACTTCCCGAGAAAACCTCAGCAGCGTTCATTTCAGCAGCGGAAATGGCTCTTTGCTCGATAAACCTCGACCTCACGCCGGTTCGGGCAGAAAGGTGACGAAAAGAGTAGGAACCTTTCCGGTGTGGTACTTCACCGGGCTGCCTGCGTATGCGTAATATGTGCATGTGGCAGACGGAGTTCGGTGGCTCTGTGGGCGAAGGTGACGAAAAGTTGTGTATAAACTAAACCATAACTTTGGTACAAAATTCTATCGCTCCTAGTGCCGCATCATGTTTCCATTCCGCCTGGCATTCGCAAGACCATGTACATACGATGCGTTTCGGGTTTACCTTCGCATGTCTTTAACTGGGCCAGTTCTTAAACGGCATGCAACGCCGGCGTGTGTATGAGTGTCGTACATTGCTTTGAAGAAGTTTTGTTTGCTGCACTTATCCTCTTATTTAAAATCCTCTCCGTAAGCTTTACGGTTCGGTTGAAATTGTTCGCTTTGTGGATGAAAGCTTCACAAGAACCGGGCCGCTCGCCGTGTTATCAACTGTTTGCATACATGAAAAACTTTCAGTGCTTAGCGCGACCAGGTACGGGTGTTGTGGCGGCAAGAGCAAATTTCCAACTGGCCTCCCCCAGAGGAAAATCGTAAATACCAGTAAATGCAACCCGGGTTCGTACAACGGGCCTCACGGTGGGAACTTTTCAAAGGCAAGCTAAAAAGTCAGTCTCATGACTTTAGGGTTTAGTTTTAAAATACTGCGCTTTTCCGACGGCGTTACGTGGGTTTTGTTGCATATTTGACGATGCGCTGAGCGGTCGTGGAAGGATATAAAGAATGCTAGTAGTATAACCGACGTCACCACAGGATGATGTGAAGAAAGTATGGAAAAAGTGAAAAGGGATTTTCGGTAGTTTTATGACCCCATGTCATAAAGTTAACAATTCAACCTCTTGGAAAATTAGAAAACATTGCGAGACAATTAGAATTGAAGAGCAGTTAAAGATAATGCGAAATAAAGTATTTGTTCTATGTACAATTTAAGTGCTGTTTTCTCATCGTTAATAAGTACCAGGGTGTATGATGTTACATATTACAAAGGGCACACACTTGTGTGGCATGCCGCTATTGGACTATAATGGACATGTTAGCATAGCCTAACGAGGTGATTAGTGGCGTAGTTTAATTGATCAACATGGTGTAGAACGTTTATTTATTTTATTGTAAATATTTTTTAGTGAAAGTGGACTCATGTTCTTGATTTTTTGAAGTTTTTAGAAGAAAGATATTGTTGATGTTTAATTAACCCAATGACAGAATTTAAAAAAAAAATTTGATAAATAAGATAAACGGCAATTCCATAGTTTTCGAACATCGAACATAGTTTTTCGATCGGACTAATACATCTAGTTTCGTCGAATTGTTACTAGCTGGGGATATATCCTTTTGAACTTTTTGCATTCTACAGTTAAAAAGGGGAAATTCAACGAAAAAAGCATTCTTTTTCAATATAACTGTCAAAGTTCTTAAAGGTATTACAGGATTCATTGGAAATCTAGCATACCTAGAATGATTTCGAGTTTTTTTTAAATATATTGAAAATCTGGAACACTTATTTTAATAAAAAAATTCGTTCGTTTTAGAAATGAAACACTAATGTACATATCTGTATGTTATTTAAAGCAATCAAATATCTGTAAGGCTTAAAGATAAACCAGAGAAAATTCTTGCTCATGGAGTCGCCCAGTACTCATTGATTTTGGATTGAACATGGAAAACCCGAGTTTGTTTTGACATCGCAGAAATCCTTTGGTTAAATGAAAAAATGTTGTATATCTACTGTGAGAGCTGTACAAAATAAACAATTTCAGTAATTGATTCGAAGACTTTGAGTATATGCTGATTTAAAAAGTCTACGAGTGGCTGAAGCCTTTTCCAAGCATATAAAAGAGAGGTAGTTAGGTTCTCGAACATGAAAAAAACATGATAATTTCCGATTTGTTTTGTTACAAAACAAATTTAATTTTAATAAACTACTAAACGCGTTTAACTTAATGTTTTAATAACCTTACAGATGAGTGTATTCTCACACAAATGAATTTATCATTCTGCTGAACAATACCTCCTAGGAATCGATTTTAAGATTATTTGATGGAATATGCAATTAAATTACTAGCAAAGGCATGCTAGTAGCACGTGTCCTTCAAATCCTGAATGCAGCAAATTGAGGATTGCGATTTGTTTCTACCCGTAACAATACGTCGCTATTATAGGTTGAAATGCTCTTTACGCTTTGAGCTTCTGTACTGTATGCGAGTTGACTAACAGTGGGCACAATAGAAGCACCTCACTTGGGCTGTGGCTTTCGGTAGGACAATCTCTACCACTCTGTCCCGATTTAAGATTCAATTTTACGGTCTTTTCCCAGCGTAGATTATCTGGCCTGCAATCTAGGTCCATCGATGGATCTGATGTAAAACGGTAGCAATGACTTGCGAATCCCTGCAGGACTCGTCAGCAGGTCCCCGATGGCACAGCTGCATGCTGTTTGATCCTCGTGTCGGATACCGGCATCCTGCGACTAGGTGTAAGGAAACGACCGACCACCTTTACGTGTACGGAGTCCTGTGAGTGTCCGGGAATATTCTTCCATGGCTCTTAGTAACCAAAAGGGGAGGGATAAGTTAAGATAGTGCCGGTTCCAGGCTAAAGAACGACTGAGGTTGAATACTGCGTTTCCGGCTGTGTAAGTCTTGCATACTAATGAATCAATTAAACTTCTGTCATTATCAGTGTAAAATGTACGCTTTCGTGACGCTGCAAGACGGCTAGTACCAAGTGTTCATCTGGAAATTATATGAAGTTTCCTTAGGACCACCGGCCGATTCATTCACCGCTGGGGCTGAGCTATGATGAAGGACTTGATGCAATAATCCTACCACTATGGAGCGTCGGCTTCCGGCTGGTAGTTTTGGTCGGTTTAATTGAGGTTAGGAATTGCTCCTTGAGAAGTCTCGGCTGTCGGTGGCAACTTCTTCTGTCGAGTGTATCCGGCTGCTCTATTGGCAAAGTAACTGCCAATAATTGCATTAGGAAAATGGACTCTGTGATGTGAAAGTAGTGTCTTCTAATTGAATCGAATGCGCTTCTAATGGTAACTACTGTGCTGATTTGCCACAATCAATCCAATGGTGGATTTCGAAACGACAAATTAAGGTTGGCAAGGTTTTTGAGACAATAAAATGATACAAAATGGTTGAATGAATAGTTCGGGATTAAGGCACGGATATGAGCCAGATATGCATATGAAATCCTTAATTATCTAGCTGACATTTCTTGTTTAACATAAAACAAATTTCGAACTTAAGTTCAATCACCCAATTCACTTCTTCAGATTGTATTCCGTATAAAGCTAAAAATAGTCAACAAGATCCAATATTAGTGCAAAAGCTGGCAATAGAAACAAGCGTGCAGCAAAACTAGCAAGCTTTATGTTATTGTTAAAATTGTATTGTATTGCAAATATTTCTCAACCAAAAATGTTAATAGCTTGTTACTTACCACCAACAACTCGGCACGTTAGAACGATGTCATCACCTTCCTCTTTCGGCCCAAGCTTTGAGCTGTTTAACTGTTGACCCCACTGGCTGAGAACAACGGGATGCTCGGGCAAAACTGTAGGGAAATAAACAAAATGGAGAATTTATTCAAAATTATTATAATTATAACGCATTTCCATAGTTAAGTAGTTCAGTCGAGGAAGTATGGATCTGGGTTTTGTTGGAATATTGCAAAATTGGAGGAAATGTAAAAAAATGTATGCCTGATTTTTCTACTATTTAATCAAATAAATATCATTATTTTTGTGCACTATTTATTAATACATGTTATTAAGTTATTGAGTACAGATAAAAAAATGATATAAAATGAATATAAAATAGAACTGGCTTAATAATAAAGATTTAAACTCTTACGGGGCAGCCAAACTTTCTAGATTTCCGTGACATTAATCTGCCTGTAGTGTGAATTCTTTTTCCGGACCGCATGTTGTTGCAATCGCAGCTGTACGATCTATGGTAAAACTTTTTCCCTCCCACTTTTTGCTAATCTAGTTCATCTACCGAGCTGCAGCATTCGTAGCATCCCTTCCGATAGCTCGCACCATTCAGAGATGTAGTATCGCTGGTAGATGGTGTAAAACACAAGTCGTGAGGGCGTGTAATTGAATCTCCGAAACCTAAATTAATGGGAAAAGTTTTTCACGCGCCGTCAGGTGATTCTTACTTGACTCGGGCACCAGCGCACAGATTCACAGCGCAATCACCGGTGGACGGGAAGGTGCAAGCCAAACGCAGGGGCAAAAAGAGTGAATGAAATATTGGACGTCAGGGATGTGTGTGTGCGAACGAATGTGCTCGTTCAAGAAAGGTTCGTCGTTTGGGTGTTTTATGCCCCTATCCAAACAAACTAACAGTTTCTCCTCCTGCACGCTACAACGATGATCGTCGAAGGACATCAGTCTTGTCGGATTTCAGCACCGCATTATCGCAACTAACTGGCAAAATGGCAGTTATCAAACAGTTGCCTTGCCTGCTGCTTGCACCCATCCACATGGTAAACACATGCATCACTGTCCCGGGTCGATCATGACCGATGATGAGAGCCGGTGAAAAGTCTAAACCCCTAGCCGTGCACGGAAGTATTTGCGCATATGACCAGCTTCAGATTCGATTTCTCAATTTGGCCACATAAATTGATTTGATAACTTCTGTATAAACAGTCCATTCAAACTTGCTTTGGTCTCGTCCGTTTTGCAAATGTTTGCCGAGCATAGATTGCATCAAAGCCGGATTATCAACAGATTCGTTAGGGAAGTGCAGGAATTGCATCTCGAACCGGCGTCTAAAACGAGATAAGCCACTATATCAACACATGCAAACTCATACACGGGAAGAATATGGGAATGTTACGAGAGACGGAGACATTCTTCTATAAAACCTCCCCAACCGGAGGTGTGTACTGTTCCTATATCATTGCAATCTTCCTGGGACGTCTCGTGTTAGTGTTGCTGAAAAAGCTTACCAATTTGTGCTTATTGAAAGTGTCATCGACAGGGAGCATAAAAAATGGATTCACTCAACTCGACTGGTAGAGGGTGAAAAGGACTGCCGCCATCGAAGTGGTAGAATTTTAAATCAATAAACAAAACGAAGATGCATGCGACTATTTGTCGAGCTGCTTGTTTGACCATTCATTATCATATCTCCTGTAAATCGCTGTGTACGATTCAATCGAACACGTGAGGGCAGTTTGTGTAGAGTTTAGTAAAGAGGCATCAACTATGGGCACGTTGTACGATAAGAAAAGCAATTTCCCTGTAATAAAAAAAGGAAAAAAGTGTATTTTACATCGTTAATTTGATTTTGATTTAAATAACTAACTACTAACATGGGTTTTGTTGTGCATTACGTAGACTGAATTAAACGAATTGCAATAAAGTTTAATTCAATTCCAACACACATTATTTGACCATGCACTTTACCAATGTGTGATGGTGCACAGTCCTGCAGGAGACGGCAAACAGTTCCATGGCACAAAGGACATTTTGATTTCCGCCCCCACAACGATCAATATACTCAATATCTCCTGTGGCGTTTCAAGGAAATAAAGCTAGTTGTGGGGTTGGACGGATTTGCATTTTCTCCTGCGGTGCTGGTTGGGTGGATGGGTGGGTTGCTAGTGAATCGCGCTATTTGTGTGTACAACCGGGAGAACAAGTTTATTGGCTGGGATCGTGTTTGCCTCACCGCTGTACCCGTAGTCAAACATCACTAGATATTGGGTATCTGCAACTTCCTTTTGAAATTCCTTGATGCACTGCTGCTTCCGTGTCGGCTTTATTGGCAAACCCAGGAGCATAAGGAGACAACGACGCAACAAAGATGGTGGGTGCCATCTGGTACCACGATAACTGTGTATGTCTGGCAATACTGTGTACACAGTGCAGTAAAATATACGATTGGTTAGCCTGTAACCAGCCAATGTCGGAAAATAAAATGTGGTGTGTAAGAAAACAAGCATAAGGATAGTTTTCTATTTTTATCGTTACCAGCCTGATGAACCATGCCAGCCAGATCATGAAAATTCGTAGTTTTACAACGAGAAGAGATATAGCTTATTTACCTTTATTCTTACTAATGCAGGATTTAATTAACACTGTAAGGATAAAAAATATGTTGGGAAGTAAAATTGAAATACGATATTTTAAACACATTATACTAGATTACTTTCATGATTAACTTTTTCAAGAATATATTACTTACTTACTTATCAGGCGCTACAACCGCTTCGCGGTCTTGGCCTGCTGCAACAATCCTCGATACCGCTCACGGTCTAGCGCCGTTTATTACAAAATTATAAATATTTTTATAGTGAAATCTTCCATATTCTTAAAAGTGATTGTTGGAAAGCAAAGAATGTATTCCTGTCCGGTGTCTTTATTTATTTACGCCAGCTATAACCCATTGCTTAATAATTAATTTTGTTATAATTTCTGGCCAGAGTTCAACATTAACCACGTCTGGTTAAAATCTAACACCTCTGAGCTGGCAGTTGAATAAGCTTTATTGATGGTGTTCCAATCCTGACGGCTAATACGTGGCCGGTCATCAAAGATCGATGCTAACCGAAACCACAATGAGGTCACTAATCCAACCACTCAACCTTGGGAAATGGATTATATTGGTTTCGTAAAACAAAAAAAAAATATTCCAAACCCGTATTCCTGTACACTACGTTTCCTTTGCACACGGGCAGCGAATTCCAGCACGTCGCAGTATTTGCTGTGTTTTGCATGTTTTTGCTCCGTGCACCTTTTGAACCCGATCCAGAAAGTTGAGCATTGAACCTCGGCTTTCAATAGCGTTCATGCAATTTCCAGTTGTTTCGTAGGTTGAACACGAAGGATGCTGTTTACTTTAAAAATTTATTTCCAACGTCACAACATGAACCGACAGCACCGAACGGACTCGCCGCCACCGGGTGGATGTTGTAGGGTTGAGTCGTTATTTTTTTGCTTTTGTTTCAGGTACACCCAGTACCACGGGATGCTCAATGTCGGTTCGGAACCGTAGGTTTAGGGCTGTGCGGTTGCCGATACTCACATATTCTGCACCAACGATAGCCCTTTTTCCGGGCCTGAATTTTGCATACAGCAAACAAAATTGCATCGATTGAATACGGTGAAAGTTAGATGGTTTTGTTATACTGGATGTTGTCTAGACGTGCAAGCTGCTCGTTGTTTAGGAGTTCTTGTCTTCCAATGGAAGATGGAACCATAAATTCGCTGTGTTGCTAGGAAGAGAACTGATCGCTGTACCGAAGAAAAGCTGATTGAAAATTTATTTTTGGTAGCAAACTGAACGTGAATCGTAAGGCGCAAGAAATCTGAGAGCTAAGATACCCGGTTTGTGAACAGGGCAGGTTCGTAAAGACATTGAGATGTCGGATGCATAGTTCGTGTGAAGGCTGATGTTACAATGTGATGAGATGAAAATAATTACATCAGACACAAAGCTGTACAAACTGAAGTTGTTTAGGGGTTCTTCTGTATTCACGACGAACGGGCAGACCGTATTGCTCGTTGTTTCAGGTTTGCGCCTATGAAATTTGAACGCTTTGGTATCATAAAATTTTCTACAGAGGAATGAAGTTTTAATAATAATTAAAAATAGAACTTTAATGATTGATGAGATACTACAGGATGCGGTCAAACATAAAGGCTTAAAATTTAGATACTTATAATAGTAAGATATTTTTAGGCCAATGTTTTGATTAAACATGACCAACGTCGTCAGAGAGAATATTGCTCACAACCTGAAATGCTTTATATATGTTAATTAAAGAAACGAGATCAACAATTCTCACAAATCAATGTAAGAATCAACATCGAGAATTTGTTTTCAGTTGCTAGAACTGACATATATAACTTGCTGATCACGATATATATTATTTCTGTCTGGATGGAATATCGGATTTTGGCGAATATTCATGCTCATTAATGCAAAACATCTCCGCCTATTGTGTGATCCTTGAAATCTGATATATCACATACGTGGGAGTTAATCTCGGGGTACCACGTTCCTGAGATATGTTCAGGTTTCCGACGTCATATTGCGAATATCGAGAAAAATAAGATAACAACTTTTTGAAAATGAAACATAATTGAGCACTTATAAAAATAAGACCTGGCTGTTTTTCAAGAATAACACAGTGATATTATTGACAATCGGAAATCCTCCTTTTATTAATCACGGAAGAACATAAATACAGAACATTGCTACATATTAACATTGCTAACAATATTAAAACATACAAACAATAATAATACAATCAATAATGATCGTTTATGCTAACCTTTTTCTCATTTTCAATATCATTCTATGTTGGTTCAAGGTCGACTATGCTGTAGCCAAAATTTATGATAGACCCATTAATTATGCACTTTTTTACAGGCAAGCGCACCACAGCATGCACGGTAAGAAATTGTTTTGTTGTGAAATTCCGGTTTGACTTCCGATATAGAAGCGCGCCAGTTGGGTATTGGCCAGCATGCTCGAAAATTTACTTCAAAAAACCTGTTTGAATGTTTACAGATCGAAAACCAATCCGCAGCATCACCAACACCACCAACAACTATGTTGAGGGGTTGTCGTGACACAGCTGAGTTATAGTACCGGTTTCGGTGGGGTTTTGCCAACCCGCTTCACTCACATAGTTGTCATTTCGTGTGCTGAAGATGATGCTCTTTTCATCATACGAGCAGCTTAAATCGGAAGGTGGTAAGCGCTGCCTGTTTACGATGCACGGTTCAGTGTGAAGAGACTCTTGTCGAGAAAAGCGCTTTTGCGCTATGTGAAGTATCGTCGCACAAAACTTGTTTTCTAAGCGAACCATGTTTGAGTCGGTTCGTTTCAGAAGGTGGTAACGATTGTTTGTGATCAGGTTGCTTGTGGTCGAAGCGCACGAAAAAACAAAAGCCCCTGCAAAGTTTTCGGCAGCGTTTGCCTGCAGTGAAATGGAAAGCAATGGCGTAAGTGTAACGCCGACCGTTGTGAGAATCTGGAACAAAGTGAAACACTTCGTTACCATCGAACCGGTGATCGTTTTCTACATCTTCGGTGTCGTTTGCGGTACGGCGTTTAAAGTATTTGAGTACGAAAAGGTAGGAGATGGTGCGTGTGCTCTCCGGCAAGATTACCCGGAACGGCGTATGAACCCGTTTGGATCATGTCTTTGTAGGCCTGCGTTACCAAGCTCGGTGCAGACTTGCGGGTATGTGAGTATTTCGTGAAACTGGAGGATGATGACATTTGTTCCGAGCCGGATGATGCGAACCGAACCATTGCCGGTGTGGCGAATTTTACCGAATTTCGCGACTTAGTTTGTGAAGCTCAGAAACAAGCTACGAATGAGGTTGTTTTTCTAAACTCATATCGAAGCATTATCGGTGAGTTGATGAAACAAAAACAAAAACTCACGATCACGTCGTTAAGTTGTTTGATTGCATGTTTTCCTTAATTTCAGTGGGTATTATACAAGTAGTAGTGCTGCTCTTTGCTGGTAGCTGGAGTGATCGTGTTGGGCTGAGGAAACCATGTATTCTCGTGCCGATCGCAGCAGATATCGTGGCACTCTCCAGTAAGCATGACTGCTTTAAACACACATGGGCATCTAAATCTATAATGATCTTCTAATGATATCGCTGCAAATGGAGCTAATGCGTTCCGGGTGGTGTAAAAAAAAAACCATCATTAAACCCCTTCATTAATCTCCATTACTATTTTTTATTCAGAAACGAAACTATCAACAATATATTTTTTTTCTTTTCGTTTCTTCTTCAAGTTTACGTTCTGAGTGCCATATTCATGCGTGAGATACCACTGGAGGTGACAGGCATTTTGCCCAACCTAATCATTGCATTTAGTGGAGGAGTGCCACTGGTCATCACCGGCATCTACAGCTACCTAACACTGTGCACCGATGAGAAAGATCGTACATTCCGGTTCGCTTGTACCGCAGTTGTCTACGCCACCATACCTATTGTGGCAAATTTCTTCAGCGGACCTTTGTTCAAGTACTTGGGATTTATTAGTAAGTGGTACGACACATTTTCCGAGGATTTACAATAGAGCAACAGTATTTGTTTTGTTGGAAATTTTCAGATCTATGTGCACTTTGCATCATTACTGACATCATTGGACTGTTGTACGGGTTGTTCATCTTGAAGGAACCAGAGAACAGAGAACGCAACGTTACCAATGCAACAACTAACGAGGTCGATGAAAAACAGTCCAACCCAACACTGCGCCAGCTGTTTGACATTGGCCTCGTAGTGGATTGCGTGAAAGTTTTCCTAAAAAAGCGAGATTTCAATTGCCGGAACATCCTGTACCTGACCGTGGTGGCATACTTCATCAACTACGGTGCCCTCGGAGATGGAGAATCGGCCGCCATTCTAGCGTACGTCCAGTTCAACTGGATAACCAGTCTCGGCACCTGGATATCGTATGATCTACTAACGACCATGCTGGGAACGCTTCTAGCGATGGGCGTCCTTAGCAAACGGCTCGGTGTTTCGGATGCGATGATTTGTGTATTTTCCGTGTGCTTCTCGCTGGTGGGAAAACCGATCATGGTAATAAACGTAGACGGGTTGGGGTTGCCACACGTGCGAGCAGCGATGGTGGAATAATTTAGCTAATTGTGCACCCGTCGGCGTACACCGTACGTGTATGTTTTCTGCTTTCTTTAATCTGCAGGCCGTTGCCGTGTCGACCCTGAAATCGGACCTGTACTACGTCGCCACCTCGATCGATGTGTTCGAGGGTAGTAAAATGATCGCAATCCGGAGCATCGTTTCCAAGCTGGTTGGACAGGATGAGATTGGTAGGTGGCACCCTAAGGGCGACTGGGAACGAAAATTGGTTACGACAGTACACACAGGAGCGCACCGGGTGAATTTATTGATGTGGACAAGGGTGGAAGGTGCTAGGGCATCACCGGTGTGTCTGTGTGTATCCCGATTACATTGGTCCCATTTGTTTTACGCTTCGTTTTCATTCTTTTCTTCACCCCCCCCCCCGATGCTCGGTTTGCAGGAAAAATGCTGTCCATACTGGGAATTGTGGATTCTGCTCAGGTTGCCATCTATCCGACCATCTACAGTACGGTTTATTTGAACAGCCAATCGTTCTTCATTGGCAGCGTGTTCCTACTCAGCGAAGCGTTTCTGCTGGTCTCACTGGGAATTTATGGGTACGTTTTTTAAGCTATCGGGTTCCGACTCACCTAGCTCGGTTCAATCCGAGCACGGTAACAGGAATTAGAACGCAGAACGCGCGGAGAATATCTTGCGTAGCGTCGCCCTTTCCTCGGACATCCCCATTTCGACAACCGCCGACTGACGGTGATGATGATGTTGATGATGGTGAGTTTTCAATTTACCTTCGTTTCAGAATGCTGTTCCTGATGTCCCGACGATCTGAATATGATAAAAACAGAGCACAGTCATCCGCCAAGCAGGGAATCGATAATCCTGCAGTGGATATTACTGCACTTTGATGACTTTATCTGCATCTGCCCACGTACAGCATTGCCGTCGGTCGGCACTTCCCGCTTCTTGGAGTCAGCGAGACGGGCGTTATTTCGTTTTGCATTAATCGGGCGCCGGGACTGTAGTCGGAACAGTGCAATAAGACGCCCGGGCCAGGCAGGAAGGATGCGACTGATTGGACAGGAAATTATTATTTTCCCTCAGCATATCGATGCTGCGGGAAAAATAGCGTATCGCAATGGATCGGTATGGATCACAAGTATGGAAGGTTTTCCTTTTTTTTCCCGTCCTTTATCTCATTATTTGCCCTCGTCTATGCGAATGTATAAACAGAATCATTTTGCAATAATTGGTTTGATGGCATCAAGTCAAAACGATACACACCATTAAATGTGATTGCTAGCAATTCGATAAGGATGATTATTTGGTTGGCAATGTACTTGAAGCAAAATTAAAATGCCATTGTAATGATAGCATGAAAAATATTATTTAATTTTTTTTCCTTGCGATTCATATTTCTATCAGTTTAATTTGTAAAGCATCAACCAAGTGCACGAAATAAAAATTGCAATAAAACAAAAATTTTTTTTTTAATTCAAACAATTTATTTGTTGTAACAAATAAGAAAAGAACGAAACGAAACAAGCAGCAGGTTATTATAAAACTAGTAACTCGTTAACTAATTCCACCACTGTTTGATAGTGCATGATTCCCGAAAGCACTAAAACTTTTACTACCTCATTAGAACGAAAATTCAATCGTACATTCTTGGCAGGACGGTACGGACAGTTACCCTGACTTCCAATAGTTTGCCGCACAAAGGCGACTTAATTTTATACCATCATTGCCCCCGAAGTGAAGTCTATCTTTCAGTCACTGTGACACATTTCGTAGCCCGTCTGTCCTGTGACACTTTGCCACTGTCCCAATTGGATGAGCAGCACATGAAAATTATTATCTTCTTAAAGCACTACGAAAATAGTCCTTCGCAAGTGTCAACCCGGGAACAAGGAGGACGGGGAAAAGCATTCCACTTTCACTGCTGGGCACACGCACACAGCTTATGGTGAGACAAGCAACCACCCGAGCAAAAAAAAAAACAAACTTTCAACAAACGTCAAGGATATTCACTCCTCCGTTCGAGATGGTACATTTAATTGGTGGCAAGGGTCATAGAAATAATTACGTTCCTGACACCCGAATGCATAAATGGCACGGTTCAGTCTCACTTTATTCTTTGTCGGCAAGGAAAAAGACTTGAGCCCCGCAAGTGAGAAACCTTCAATTGTGTGAAATGTTTTTTTCAGTGTCTTTTTTGATAAATTAATATTGCGAGTAACGCTGCCAGAACTAAAAGGCTCTCCGCACGTAAGTTTCGCTGGAGACAGATGCATTCGTGAATTCGTTTGCTCTCGTCCGCATTCTCGTGGCGGCAGGTAATGGTGAGAATTTTGTTTGTCCTTAGCATCATTCTGCAGTGCCGGAGCAAGGTTTTATGGGTGCTATGACGGGAACTAATAAAAAATTACGATATAAGATCGTTCAGTAAACTTCTTGTGCGTTATGTTCATGCACTGTAAGCGGGAGTAAAGTTTTGAGTGTCTGTATGGCAACGGTTGCTTTTTTTGTCGCTGCAGAGCGGTGTTTTGCCACTGGAAATGTTCTATTTCTGGTTCCGCTTATGATTGGCCATTAAGTGTGAGAAGCATGCTGGTTGACGGGTGTTTGCTGCTTAAGGTAATAAAGTTGGAGCTTTTGATGCGGCACAGCAAAGCGAATGACCTAGGTTCGAGTTTACGACCTAAATGATCATTTTAATGAGTGAGGAAGGTTGAAACAAGGACTGTGAAAAATCTTTCTGCTGTTGTGAAAATACTTCGACATATAATGATGCGTATTTTGATATTTTCATTAGAATAATTTAAACAGTTAGTCGACACAATCTCAAATAGCTCTAAAATGCTATTTTGTATCAAACGCGTAAAGATAATCATTAGGAAAATAGTCGGTTAACCAATTATAAAATTTAAAGATTTGAATAAATCAAATTAACAACTTAATAGAAGACAAGTCGTGGACGGTTTGCTCACCACCAAACAATGGCAGGAAAATAAAATACAAATAAAGGCGGTTCGTACTAACCTACCTTCTCATTAAGACGATGATTAGTAGTTTGCTTCCATTTAGTCAACCGGAATTAAGCCATAAACATGAAATTGACGGTTGAAATGCTCGCGAGATTTGCTCCATTCGTCAGGGCTCGTTCAGAGCCGTTTTTTTCCTGCCACTCGGGTTGACAATCCGCCACACTGTCTCGGAAGGGGGAAGTATCAAAAGCAGCGAGCAACGTCTGGCCTAAGCAAGGGGACTTTGTTTATGCATAGACAAAATGGAAGAAACAAAAAAAAAACGCAAAACTAGGTGTTGAAGAAAACGGAACTAATTAGCTTTGGAGCGGAACCGGAAGCGACTTAATTAAGAAAAATGATACCATATTCCCTGGAATCGGTCCGCCCCTTTCCGTCCACTCCCGTCGACTGCAAACGGGCGCACATCAAACTGTGAAGTGAAGTCACCCCAGCATCGTCAACGGGTGCGCTCGGTGCTGTGAAGTAGCACGAGTATACTTGAAAGCCGAGAGAAAAATAGTTTTTCACACCATACCTCATGCGTACTGTACTCTTAATTATCGTTTTCTTTTCTCTTCCGGTACAGAAGATGTTGGCTTAATTTATGTTTATTCATTCATCTTCCGCTAAGTGCATTGTTTTGAGCACAGAATCTATGCATAAGTGATCATCGGATAAAGGAAATTTAATAGTTAAATAGCAATAAGCAACCACTGATGAAGCACTATCGAATATTTGTTTATGAAACATAAAACTGTTAAAACACCGACAGCCAACCAGTGTGTTATATGCATGTTTTAGTGAAAGGAAGAAGGCACGCGAATGAAGTAGGTGAAAGTAATATTGCACGCGAATGAGAATTATGCATATTTGTGCTTCCACGATAAGCGAAATATCATTTTTCGATGAAATATATTAATTTAATGCAAATTGTACTTCCTACAAAAAAAAAACAAGGAAAAAAGCTATTGCGTCGACGATGACACATTGGCGTGTTTGGTGGTCTTCAAAACCTTTCATTAGGAAAGTAGATTGCATAGGAATTTCCACCCAAAAGTGCAACTAAAAATGGTTGTTTCGTTTATTTGGAATACATTTGAAGGCTGGGCGGTTGTCCCTTTCAAGCAGCACGACGACTATTGTCAATGTGCCAAGATTTGCTAAAAGCGTTCGCACTTCCGGTATCGGGCAAACATCTAAAGCACCGGAGTTCCAACATCTCCGGATCCGTCAGTGTAGGAGAGTTATGAATTTTTCATACGTTGCTGATTGATACCTGGAGCGTTGAACCAATGTACGCTCTTTTGACACGATCGGTACGTTGTTTCGTAGCATCTAAGTCCCCACCCAAGCAGCTAATGTACTGCCGAGAACGTTAGCAGGTGTGATGGACTATGGAAAACAAAGTGCGTCGTCAGCGATATGCTAATCATCACCATCATCAGCTACTTGATTCGTGCGAAGTGTTGGTATATTGGGAATAATTCAGGAAAAACGGTGTTCCCGAGACACACCTTTTAGAAGGGACACCACTTTCTCATTCCTTTGCCGGTAATGAAATCGTTTGCGAGCAACGAACACCCCACCCAAGCCACCGTACTAATGTATTGCTCGACAGTGCTCTAATGGTGGGTTCATTAATTTCGTTATTTCAAATACAACGTCTTCCGATGACAATGAGCAATCTTTTTCTTAGCATCGGAGAAAGACGGGGAGAGAGAGAGAGAGATACTAAATTGAATTCCACAAAAATCAAATGAATTAAATTCTCAAATTTCCTTACCACTGTGTTAACGCTGCAGTGTAAATATTTACTTATGCAAATGCTCGGCATGGGAATGGAAATGGGGTGGTGGCTCCGGTCGCGTATACATCTGTAAATGCGAAGCATCACAACTCACGCTGGTGGGATGACAAATCAATATTTGCTGAAGCGTGAAAATCCGATTGTTACAAAAGACCGAACACTTCAACACTGAACAAACGCTAGTGACAACATCTACGCGGAAAAAGGAACAGCGAACAAGAAATGCTCCTAGAGCTAGATGGTGATGTTGCTAGAGGAAGTTGAAAAAGATGTTAGTGTTTCATTTTCCCTGGTTTAAGGATAAAGCGTTCATTTGATCATCAACAGCCTTGTTGAATAATTTGTTTTATTCGTCTACATCCAGAAACACTGGCTTTGAAAATGGAACTGAGCGGAAGCATGTGGACCGATCTTCTGCTTCAAACGACTTGCTACCAGGAATTAGTAAAGTTTTCTTCCATTTCTCGATAAGTTGTTATTTGACATTTATTCATGCACCTGTTAATGTTATGCTTGTCGCACTTGACATAAAAACATTGCTATTTTTTAAAAATATTCTTAACGATGCCGGTACCGTATGCTGTACAAGACGGTCATTTCCACGAATAAAACAATTCAAGCCTATGAAAAAAGCACATTATCCTTAGAATCTAGAATCTAGAAGAACTTCTAGTTTAACAGTTAAAAAAATAAACAATTAGAAACAACATTGAATTTCACTTTTTTCTTAATGAACTATAATTTTTGAAGGGTTTTTCAGCCAGGCAAAATGTTGAATGATTTTATATGGCTAGAGAAACATTTTGATTCATCATTTTATACTACATATCGCAAATTATTACGTATGCTAATTTATCAATTCGGTATAATACAGCTTTCCAACACCGTTATTTGCACTACGCGATGAAAAACACCCAAACGCCGGAAGGTCCTTATCACGCTGGATTTTTTTGTTGGATTTCTTTTCGGGTTCAGCTTAATGTCAGCTTATCATGTTTCGATATAATTTTTCGTTGTAAAACTCAACAAAGGCAACGCAAATGAGTGCGTTTTGCTGCTAGCTTAATTTGACAGTTTGCTGTAGTGCCGCAAGGTTATCCCCAAGCCTGTCGGTAACGAACGTTGATGATTTTATCGATCCCGGGGAACCCCCCCGTTACATCAAAAGTGATGGAAAACTGTATAAATTAGCTTCCAGCACGGTGTCCAACCGGTGGGGGTGGGGGCCGGTCGCGTGATGCCAATCCAGCTGTTCTTGTGTGTCAGTGCGCAAAAACCCAACCCGAGACAACGTGGAAAACCTCCCGTTTTTTCAACCGGCTGCTTTAACGGCAGAGTCCCCGCATTGACGCGAAGCCTGGGGTCTCAAAAAATGTGAATTTAACGGACTACGGTCAAATGATGTTGGGAGCGGGAAGCTTATCGGGTTTTTTTCCTCTTTGGTAACTAATTTGCTTTTGGAGGGGTTACATTAACAATGTAGAAAAGGTTTTTCTTTCTTATTTTAAATTTCTGGATAAATTTGTTCATTCTGAATGTAGCTATGTACGGCGGTACGTCTTGAAATGAAATATTGGCCTAATCCATGTGCATGTTTGATGGATGAGCATTACCAGAATCCATGTTTGCATAACAGTGTACCAAACTATTTACCAAGGTTGCCTACTGGTCGTATGATTTGATTTGATTTCGCACAGAAAACCCTCCACGGGATAGTTAGCAAAAGTTTGCCGCATGCATCTGATTCAACGTGACGCTGCCGGCAAGGGCCTCCGTATATATTTAGGGTCCCGCTGCGTAATCGATGGCCTGGCCCAGTGGTCACGTGGGCACCGTAAATGCACAGACCAACCATCCGGAATGGACTGATACTAACAAAGCGAGGCGCCGAAACCGTTACCAAGGTGCGCGTTGGGTCAAGTAAGCAAAAATAAAATATACGCTGTACTGAAAATTTATTACTTCACCCGAATCCGATCATGGGTGGACGGGTTTTCTTCGGTTTGTTTTCCCCATTTTCCTGGCCGGCAAATCGTTAAACCGTTGCGTTGGTGCGGCCAATGGAGCCGGTCATAAATAACCTTCCGCCCGGCGAAAGAAAGCAAGCGAGAAAAGGTTAGTTGGTGGTGAACAAATAATAAAAAAAAAACAACACGCACATGGATGGGCTTACAACGCATCTACCTCAAGCGGACCGTGTACCGAAAGTGGCTGAAAATCTTTCACAACCTACTTGACAACACCCTGTTTTAGGTTGATCCATATTCGATTTCCAGGCCCTTCCGAATTGCTCGCCATTTTACATCGCTGGTAATGTGAGATGGTGTGTGGAAAGTGTGATAAATGGTATACCGAGGCAAGTGTTGCGTGCGTGATGCGTGTGCCTGTGCGTGTGAGTGTGCGTGGGCAGTCTAAGGGCCTGCTAACCGCTTGGGCGATTGCGGCGCATTGATGCCTGAGACTGCCAGCAGAAGAACCTTAATCTGCAATGGTTTGTTGGAGGCTCAATCAACCGGAACTGATGTGTTTCGAAATTCCATAAGAAAACCCACGCTTCAATGACGCCGTCTCCTTGCTACCGATAAGTTGTGGCCGTACTAAGATCCCACTGCCGGCACTGGTCGTTGGCTGTTGTTTCTGCAGTCACAGACAATGGACATTGATCGATTATGGATTGCTGAGCAGTGGCGTCGTTGCTATGTGCTCGTACCGACTGTAATTGGGCAAGGTTTCTGGCAGCTGCAGGGCAACGTGCTGATACCGAACCGAAAATCTCTTGAGGTAATAATTTAGTGTGTGCGAAAGATCTTGTAGCGGAACACGATACTGACATTAAGAACTTCGTTAGCACATTTGCTCGAACAAATCTCAAACAAACATGTCGGAAAAGCTTTTTTTTTTCAAATTTTGGCATTGAAATTAGCGGACAGAAGGTTCCGAAGTATTGAGTGTATTAGTATTTTTTATTTAAAGATCGGGATCAGCATTTGTTGTTTAATAGAATATAAGCTTAAACTAGTCAACAAGTTTTTCGAAACAAGATAGTATCTCTTATGATTGGAATTACATAATTCAAATAATTAACTTTACATTACAAAATTGAGCTCTGCAAGCACGTAGAGGGAATGGTAACAGCAAGTGTCTTTCACACGATGTCATGACCTATTTTTTCGCTTCTTCGATAAGTGAAGTCATCCGCACATTCTGATAAAAAATGTGACTAATTGTTCCCTGATTTAAACAGCAAAAAAAAGGAATCATCTTTTTGTGAAAAATATTCCACATCACAATACTACGTTACACACAATACAAGTCATGACACTCATAATCTGATGTATTACCGAATGTGAGTAAGCAAAAACAAAATTACATGGAACGAGTTCAAAACCAAAAGAAAAAAAACAAATGCTTGGCAAAGTATTTCTCTCAATCTAATTTGCCAAAGTCCTGCCTGCCTACCTCGTGTCACGGCGGAAGGATTAAACATGAAATATGCAACAATGTAAAATGTCAAATTTGCCAAATATTACGGAAGTCAGGCATTAGCGTGGATGGATGGATCAGCGTGGAAGAGATGGATTAGTGCACAAACCTTCTTGAACGGTTTGAAACGCTAGAGGGAAAAAGGGGGGCGAGGACGGAGGTGAAAAACATTGCAAATCATCTATTTATGCCGCTTGTTTGTACTCACTGATGATGCTGAGATTATATCGAAAGCTCTGTGTTTGACTGGTACGAAAGTCAACCCGACAGCGGTAGACACCCTCGTCATGGCGCCGGACGTCCTAAGCAAATATTTGTACGCGCGTTGTACCGAGAATGCCAGGCGGCCACCCCCCCCCCAAATTGACGGCAGGCACGTTGGGATGGCAGCGAAAACGGCGTCAATGCGTTGGATGGTGCGAGAAGAAATGAAGGAAAAGCAGAAGAAAAAAGAGTACGGAAACGATCAAAATCACAGTACACGGTTTGAAAAGTTCATGTTGAGGGTAAAAAAACACACACATTTCCTGAAATGTTATTTTTCATAAGATGAAGAAGGGCGGTATGTTAACCGTTTGCCAAATGTTACGCGTTCGAAACTTGAGAGTTGGTAAATTGCAGCAGGATGTAAGGTGATTTTTTTTTTTGCTTTGGGTGTACACTATTTACGTAAGGGATAAAGTTTAGTAAGGTTAGAAAAACATGCGCTTTGACTGGACTTTCGGACCGCTGCTGCTTGTTTACCTGTATATCCAGAGTAGCCGGATCGGTGTCGGTGTTGAAGTGGGCTCTCGGTCCAAAAATTTCCGGTGCTGACCAATGCCGTGCTTGCTGTAAAGGTTTCCCCCGTACGTCGAAGCTGTAAATAAAAGGATAAAGATTACAGAAATGAATGCTCACATTCGTCAAATGGCAACACGTTGCACAATATAGAATTCTTGGTAAATGATAAGCTCGAAAGATCATAAATCTTAATAATATTTTCAATAATTTACAAATTTATTTGGAAATAGATAAAAATCATTCACATTTACTATGTATTATCCCTTTTTAAAAAACTGTATATGGTTATGTTTTATTTAAAAGAACTCATCTTAAAGTTTTCATGTGGCATAAACAGCTATGTAATACAACAAATTGCTGCCATAGATATTAAGGTCCCTTTAGAGAGATTTGATTCGTCGTACAGGTAGGAACATTCGTGCGTTCGCATCCCTGCCACTGTATGTTTATCACCGAGCACGTCGGATAGTTGAAAAGTCGCACGTTACACTTTTCACAAAACGCTCACCTTACTGACACATGGCAAGCGATTTCTCGAGCTTAACCTCACACTGCTTTATCACACCGTTTTGCGGAGACAATGTCCGCTCTCGGCTGTTCCCCGAACCCATCCGCACGTAAAGAAAATGTGTGCCGCGTAAAGAGAGTGGCATCATTATGCTCGCTAACAGGGTGGCATCCCCCTTAGCTGTCGGATTCTGATGGTAAAGAACGAAACCCCGACGGTCGTTAGAAAACGATGGCTTAATGGTGGAGCAATTAAGAAACGTGTGTATGAGAATGGCTTCACTTTGATGACACTAATTGCTAAATAAATTTATTAAAACTTTATCGTTTCTGTATGGTTGGATCGGTATGTCATCGGCTTGGAAGCTGATACAGGACGAGCAACATTAGCTAGGTGAAGGCAGCCGCCTTATTCAGTGTCCGTTGCAGGAATATCAGTTCACGTGATTTAAGCTAACTATTAGCATGTTTTGGGCTGGATTTGATGTATATGATTTCAGGAGCATGTCGAATTAATTAAATAAGACTATTAACAAACAAATAGCAATTAGCAAATAAAAAATTATCACATTGTCTATAAAACTAAACGTGTAATAATGGGATGGCCCGTTGAGATAGTGGTATTGCTGCCGGTCTTTCACATGACGGACCTGGACCAAAATCTCATCAAGACCGTTCCTACGTAGCAAGAAATGACCATCGGATAACGTGTTGGAATAAGTTTAATACCGTCATACACAAGTTTTAAAGAAATTATATAACAAATATGTTTTGATTTTGCTCATAAAATAAAAAAGAAGATTAAAGTCGAGTAAGAGTCATAGAGACTGCGAAAGGTTTACGTGAGTTTCGGCTGGCTATAGGACAATTTGTTAGTTGCATCTCAAGCTGTTTAATATTTGCAAAAACGCTAATACTCTGTCCTCTATAGAAACAACATAATTCTAAGGTTAATACAATCGAACCAAGAATTAAAGAATATTATTAGAATATATTAGAACATTTTAGGGTTGATTGATTGTATATTATTATTTATACCACTCTTTAAAGATCGAAAATATAGTAAGTTAAGTGCAATCCTTAACGGCCCACCGGAATGGAGGCGCCTGGTTGCGTGTTCCAAATATTCTTGATAGCTTGACGGAAGCGGATCGTAAATTGCACGTCTAACATGTCTTACACACTTTCGGGCTTTTGTATCGAAAGTGAAAGAACAAGCGTAACTTCCTTTGTACGAAAGTGAAAATGGTTCCGAGCGAATGAATGCGTCAGACCGTGCGAAGTGAAAAACGTATCAACACGCTGGTGACTTTTATCTAAACTTTTCGACAGCACACTTCAGCGTGAACGCACCGGCTTGTTGTCGGGTTGGAGTGTTGCGAATGATTCGTTTCGCCTTGACGCGTGTTGCTCTAACGTGTGACACATATTAACGTGTTTCGCATTCGCGTTTGAAAAGAGTGTTATCAGTCAACTGTATCGCACGGTGGGAGAAGGGGCACGCGCGGGCGGACATAGGACACAACATACAAAGACAGTTGATGACGTTTATTAAATGATTTATGTTGTTCCGGAAATGTTTACGCAGTCGCTATTGCCGCTTACCGGTTGTGCGGCGCTAGTGCGTTTTGTTTATCGTTCGGGCGCTCGGCACTGTCGGAGCGTCTGAGGGGAAAAGCGAACGAAAAATGGCCGCCCGTTTTATGCTGTGCCGAGCATGGGAACCGTGATGAGTGGGTAATTTGTTTCCCGTCGGTGCTATGCTTTCGAGATGGCCTGAATTGCGAAAGTCGGCAAGTCGAACGCGGAGAAAGAATGATGGATGAGTGAAGCAGTGTGCCATAGGTATCGTCGGTTCCGCTGTTTAGTTTGGGTTTGGTAAATGCGCGGATTCAGGAGCCTTCCGCCCGCTGCACACTGGATGTGAGATAACCTGGACACATGCAAGACGGCTGATTCAAGAGATTTGCCAAAAAGAGAGAGAAAGAAAAAGTCGAAGTCGTTCGACCTAACATCCATGGATCCGGTGATTGATGGTTCTAATAAGCAGCAGCCGGCACATTATAGCGTATGAGCAGCAAAATGGGACGCATTATGTAGTGGAGGATAGATTAAGAAATTTTCAACATTCTAATGTACAAGAAAAATTTAATATTTTGTAGCGTATAACAACAACATCTTACTGTTACTACATGTGTATGTGTTATCAAATTGTTTTAGTATTCTTAATTTTTTTGTTTTATTCGAAAAAAATGCTTCGATGCAAATTTCATTATATATTTTTTCCTTCATTCTAATATCCCCTTGTAGCAATACGGCCGTCCTTTATGATTAAAAAACAAACAAAATAATATCCCCATGTGCTCCTCCTTCTATCGTTCGTTTGCTGGCAAAAGGGCAGTCGCAGAATTGTTATTTCAATTTCCAACCCATCGCTTGAATGCACAAATTCTTCGACCATCAAACATGAACGAAGAGCAATTTGTAAGATCCTTGCATGGCCGTCACAAATGCACAACCAGCAATGAACGTCAGGCGCTCGAGCGATGGTTTGGATTCGGTAAAATGTGAAACGAAAAAAAAGCAACAAGTTATTTCCCATAACCGTTACCATTTGGACATTTGCTTCGGCATCATGTTTAGAATTTTCAACCAATTTGGATGAAAATTCCATCGTGCAGCCGTTTGCCGGCTACGTTCACATTGAATAGAAAGCTCATTACGGGGCAAAGTGAGCACGAAAAATAAGAATCGGAATGCTCCAAAGCGCACGATGACCAGCTCAGCTCGGTCCGTTGTAATCACTGGAAGAAAGCAATGAAACGCGCCCCAAATGGGAGTCAACACGGGCCATTCAATACGAAGCAATCAAAGCTCACATGAAGCTCGAAATGACCGTGAGCGGTGGCATAACGTGCCTTAAATCGGTCGATCGTTTTGATAAACTTAAAGTCGGGTACGCCACCGGGTTGTTCCGAATGCCGAGACCCCGCGTACGTCTACACGCGCGCGGAGGGAAACGTAGAGGGTATGGTGGATAAAAATAATGGCAAGCATTTCATGGTTCCGTTGAATCACGGTACAACCATTCCTTCGAACAATTCTTTGTCCAGGGCAACATTCTTGCTAGGTATTTCCGCTTTTCTTACGGTTAGCACAACACGCCTCCAGCTTTGCGGAATGCGCTGATAAGGATTTGTGATGAACAATATTAATTGTGTTTCCGCACGAATATTCATTGTTTAACAACCCATTCGCTGGCAACCGGTTCCAAGCAAAATGTTGAGTCTTTGTTTGCTTTTGCATGTATAAGACATTAGGTTGATATTTGAACATGTACCAGGTAATACGGTGACGATATAGGTAGGAACGTTTCGATTTTTGGGGAATTTTGATGGTTTGTAAAATGTCGTTAAAGATTAGTCCATAATCGTTTGTCTTATCGGTTTTGTGCTAGCGTTTCAGTCTCCGACATTGCACGAATAATGTTCACAGTTTTCATTATAGCTAATATTTTCAATCGCTACTGCTACAATGCTAGAACACTACTGTTTTTAAGTTATTAGAAAATTTAAACAACACACTTGATCTATCAACTACTGATATGTGCTCTAAATAGAAGCTATTAGTTAATTATTTATCGCATACAAATGTTTCTTCTTCGCTATTCAATCAAAGCTTTGGGATACAGTTGCATTCATGTTCATATATGCTTAAATTTATGATCCCTTCCTGTCTATTTATTTCTATTATGTCCTCAGCTTACGGCACACAACTGTAGCTGCAAATTATCTGCGACTACGTTCTATTCGGAGTACCATCAAGTACTCCTCTGAGCTGTTACAATGCGTAGTTGCTTATCTTTCATATCTACTTTTGCTAATGATCGACATTGTATCACAATTTTTCCTATGTAGAATTAATAGTAAAAATTAGTTATTTGTGCAACCTTAGGCAGACACCGGTAGCTTCACATTCACACAAAAAGCCTTAAAAATCAGAAAACCTCTATCACGCACTCTTAAACCATTTTTATTTTATAAGAAAAGATTCCAGAAATGGCTTAAACTTTGTCAACTATGTTCGGAAACACTATATTGAAGGTGTGATGGAGCTGCCCGGTATTTAAATGAAAAAGTCTCAGAACATTAAAACACCATGTAAGATATCTGAATTCCATTCGGATCTATTCCTTATCTTCTACTTTTCCTGCCATATAATAGCTAACTGGTACTAGATAGTTAAAAAGTGAGCCCACTCCACGGAGGAACGGTCCCGAAAGGATTTAATCTTTACAACAGGGGACACAAACAGCGTCCTTGAGCCGAGAAGAAGAACGATTGGCATCTAATGTTTACGTCGCCCTGTCACATTGAATATTGTTATGCTCGAAAAATTACTTAAAAGCTTTTGCTTGTGCCAACACTACATATTAAATCATTGGGAATTAACGTATGGCTACGACCCTAACTAACGAACACCTTAAATATATGCACTCGAGCAAATCCATACAACTGCGGCTAGCTGCACCATACTTCCATTGTTGCTGTTTGGTTATCACTGTAAATTGAAGAAAACATTCGCAGCGAAGGAAAGGCGAGACTCGGCGGCTACAAAAAAATCTGAAGCGATTCTTCCTACTCCTCGACGATCGTGCGACTGTTTTCAACACCGACGGCGCGTGAATCTTGCGAAGGGTTTGGCTGCGGTTACGGTTTTCGCTTTTGTTATGTTTTAATTATGTAAATGTACAATAATCTTCTGCAGAGCAAAGGATTATGGCGTCGACTTTGTGGTGGGTGCGGCAACGATCGGGGACGGAAAGGGGAAAAAGATCCGCGAAAAGTGAGACGCAAAAATTGACAACCGCTAGACGTGCGGGAACATTTCACCGCTTCGACAGAAGACAAAAGTAGCCGTTTAAAGGCAAGGTACTGCATGAGTGGTAAAGTCAGTGTGCTCTTCAAAAAGGGCGGGTGTCTGGATAGTGAGCGCGGGTTGGCAAACGATATCCATTAGAAACGGTGGAAAGTAAACGCTGGGTTGCTGGGTAGAGTGTCAGATAGTAACAGGGTAGTCCTTTACGTTCTTCACGAGGCGAAAAGAAAACCGTAAACAGCACCAGCAATCGAGAACCGGATCGGTTATGTTAAACCAACCGATTACAACTACTCTGCGGTTTAAAGAGACGCTTTCCCTGCTGCTGGAAGCGAAAGTGGCATCCGGGGAGCGATACCGATTTACCGGCAGCTATGTGTATGGCTTTTTCCCGGCATGGTAAGCACAGCTCGATCGATTCCCGACAGCCAACGTGTTGATCCGTGAGTTGCTATGATTGTTATCATTCAGCTGAAAGTTACGTTATCTGCGGCTTAGTGTCCGTTCAACCCTTCTCGGGTGATGATTCGATCATTTGGTGGCATTTAAATCTGCTCATTTAACAAACAATATCCCGCCGGCTCATGTGAACCGGCCTTATTGTGCATTAACGCTCGCAGTAATGATTTGAAGAGGGCTTACAATTGACGGTAATTGTATTCCCGAGCATTCGACACACTGCCCAGATTACAGAGCACAATTTTTTAGCATCATGTTCATACTCTTGTTCAGATGTAATAACATTTTGTAGCTTCAAGGACATCCAATATAACAACACGGTTTAATATGGTTTGACTTACAGCCAAAGCGGATGTAATATGCTTTTAATTTACCTTTTGAAAGGCATGCGCAATAAAAAAGAAACGCTTCCCTGATTGAATAACGCATAGAGTATGCTGGAGATGATATGGTTTCTCCAAACCCTTCGCTCTCAATGTTGTGTAGCGAAATTTGTCTTTCATTTAGTTAAAGTGTACCGTTTACCTTTTACCACCGCTCAGTACACACAAACACACACACACGTTTGCGATTCATTAAACCCTAAATTCATTTCATGCCATTAAACCAATCTTTTAATGTTATTTTCGGGCTTCACCGTCTTCAGCACCTGGTGAGGAAAACCAAAATAGCCAGGTGAAAGCAAATTTACCATTTCCATTTAACAGCCCTGCACAGCTCCCTGGCTCCTGAACGTCGTCGTCCGGGGGCTGGTTTGTCTCACTTGCTCACATTAATATTGACGTTCACGCGTGTCACCCGACTCAGCACAGGCACGTCGGTTGCTTCACACTTCACGCTGGTGTACTGGTTGGGAAAATGTGAATACCGTCCGCATGCCGTTGTGCAGATAATCGGCCCGGCAAAGAACAGGTGAGTGGGCTGGTGTCTAGGGAAAGCATCAGGTTTTTCGCACCGTCATCAGAACCCTGCCGACATGGGCTCCTGCTTGAGGACATCTTCAAGAGAGTCGGTATCCCGTCATATCTTCATAGAACGTGGCAGCTCATTCATATTTTGCTTCCTTCATAGGTTTGCTAGCGAAATTTCCGCGCCCGTTTTTCCCATCTAACGGCTTCGTGTCCCCCGTTCGGCCCACGTTTAGGCGTTAGGGGCTTTTGTCGACATCATTCTGAAACGACCGCTTAAAGAACCATCAGCCTTTTCAGCTGCTTTTTTACCCTGTTTCGATGGGCTACGAGTGTGCGATCGAGTGTGACGGCAGTCAGCAAAGGGGCGTAAGAAAATATCGTTCTCAAAGTGAAGAAAATGACACTCTCTCTTTCTATGGTGCACTTTGCTGGTTTCGGTTGGTTCGCCCATCGGTACACAGGATGTCGCGAAAGTTGCATATGCAAACCAGCCCGAACAGGGAACCTGTTCCAACGAATAGTGTTTTCATTTCGGACCCCTGTGGTGAGTGCCCAAGACATTAATGGAGCAATGTGACGTACCCTTCGGGTATGACGATCTACACATGCTTACCAAAGGTTTCGGCAGAAACGGTGGTACGCCAAAGAGTTTCAGTTACAGCAGGTACAGGTGAAAGCCTTTGTGACACGTCTCCACACCGTCTTTAGCAAGACAAAAAAATCTTCACTACCAGTTCTGGTTCTCTTTGGTGGCAAACGATGGTATCGGTATTTCCCGTCTCCCGGGTGGCGATGCTTTTACTACCAATACCTTTACTGTGTACTCGCGATGATAAAAATGTGCTTTTGAATAGGAAAAGTAATGCATAAAGCTTTCCTCGCCGGTTCTATAAAATATTGCTCTGGTTGAGAAGCTTTTAAGTGTGTAATAAGGAGAAGCAAGTTAAAGCTATGAAGAAGGTACACAAATTAGGACGAAAATCAGAGGTAGATGGAAAGATAGCAAAACAAATTGAGAGATAGAGAAAGATAGAGAGTACGGATAAAAAAAACACGTAAGGAGAATGTTAAGATGTGAACAAGCGTCTATAAAACACCCGTGTACTGGTGTGGGCTGGTTGGTGGATCGTATACAATTTTGCATAAATTTTTATATACACTACCAGGATACAGTACATAATTTAATCCCCATTTCAACGGTTTATCGCACCAACAGCTCTGGGAAGTTTAAATTGAGACGACTTTGAAGTACTTGGAGTGTACGTCGTGAGGTTGAGAAGAGAGTGTTGATAGAATAACATCTTTAAACAGTTGGAGGAGATGATACGAGACTGTAAAATGCTGCTTGTGAGCTGCACACCGTGCTGGGATGTCTAGTAATATTTTGGGGGATGTTTTCGAGCACATTTATCGGTGATACAAGGATGTATGTAACTAGCTGTAATAAACACTTAAGTACGATAGGACTGTTTATAAGATAATTATATTTTCGATTGTTTTTTTTTTTAATATTTTTCCGTATGTAGAATAATTAGGGTCTATAAATTAGCATCAGGTTTGTCTTTAATGCGTACAAATGCATCATGCAACAAAGAATGCATCCTGTGGTTCCCTACAATCAAAGTTTAACAGATGGAACGATGACTTTGATTTCACCTTAACAACAGATGCATTTGAGTGTCGAATTATAAGTGCTTAGGGAATTCCTAGTTTGTCTTAGGGATTACTATTAAATAAGTCTCAGTCGCATTTGAGCAGGACAGTTTAAAGGTAAAAAAAAAATATTATTTTATAAAAAATTTCCGTCCTTTACTCGCATTGATTATATCTTCTTCAGCTCAGGAGATTACAGTGTCCTTGATCCGAGAAGCGTACACGTTTAACGCAATATGAATTTTTAAAAGAATTATCTTATAATAATTAGAATATATCTTATAAATTCTCTATAAAACAATCAAACAACAACAACATAATACTCTGATTATGAATCCATCATGAATAAAATTATCTAAATTTATTAAACTGATCGTCTATGTGATAAGCATGTAAGTTATTTATGACGAAAAAAGACAATTTCATAATACTTCAAACTTCCATCACATTCTATTAAAAATGTTGAAGCAAAGTTCACCAATGCTTGAAATATCCCTTTGCAATGCATCATTGCTCGTATTAGAGGCGCCATTATCAAAACCAGAATATAAAACATAACAAAGCAAAACCTTTCGGTGTAACGTCCATAAGGGTTTTGGTTCCTTTTGCTTCCATCTTCAAAGATTTACCACAGGCACAAGAGAAAGAAGCTTAAAATACCTCAGTTCATTATTTTGCATGTATCGTTTGGCAACTAACAAAAAAAAATCCCCTAAACCTTTTGACGTAAAGTCTTTTTACAGCATTTGATAAACATGTGCGCGGTTGTTGATTGAAAAAAGGCGACTATATTGGTGTATTTGATCGGTATCCATTTCAGCTAGCTCCGTGTGTGGAATATGTTCCCACGTTCGCTGAGCCCCTCCCCGGAATGGATCGATAACCGGAAACTCATTGACCGTTTGGGCGCTGTACAGATTCATCGTTTTACCGACCGTTAAGTGATGCGAGACGCTTTGCGAAAAGGTGGGTGTCCGCGACTGCTTTGTCGATTATTTTCGGAAACCTTTCATGAAATGGAACCAATTTCAGGGAAAACGATTCGGAAACGCATAGGAAACGGTCAAACGCTATGAATAAATTGTGTAGTAAAAAAATCGTCTCCCTCGTTGCTCCAATCAGTTCCACCAGTTACGAGGTGATTTGTGTTACAGCTGCAGGTCGATTTGATGCTCTGTTCTTACACTGATCGAATGGTGGGTATACGGCAACCGGTACCCTTTTCCAGACTGTCGGGCAATTTTCGTACGGACGGTGGGTTGAGGGGAATATTGTAAACGTAAGCGTATTATCATGTCCTTCAGGCAAACCCTTTCGAGCGATTTAGGATCTTGTCTTGTTCGGGAAGGACAACCGAAGGGCCTGTTTGGGACAGTGTTTGTTTGAGTGAAATATTGCTTCAAGGTATCAGCGGAACTTGGTAGGGTTCGTGCGTGTCCGGCGTTTCCATGGTACGGTACAGTTTGCTACCAATGTGTGGAGTTTGCTGTTATTTTTATAATTTTACTCAACATTGATACAACTTCTTAACAGTTCAGCATGTGAGAATCGTTTTTAACTAAAGCTCTTTTTAGTTTCAATCTTACCATACGCCAAACATTAGAAAGATGGAGAAACATCTTTAGCAGACCACAATAATGAGATTTTTTACAATAAACATTAACAAAGTTACTGGAAAGCTCTCCAAAAGCGATCTTTGCGCGAAAACTTCGTATGAAGCGCTTAAATTTAACACGTTTACATAATCGTTGCACTTTTAACTAAAACGCTATAAAATTTTTAACATTCATTTACATCGCCTTACTCATATGAAGCACATCTTGTGAAAAATCCTTTACAGCCGCTATACTAAAAGCACCTGCTCTATCACGTTCAACCATACCAGCAGTCTCAATACATCCAGCTTAAGGAATGGTTTTTATGTGAAATATGCAAAATATTCATTGAAGCCACTTTTTATGGTCCGTCGCAAAGTACTGTAAAGTCAGCTTCGTGCGGAGCCCGGAAGCGAAACCCAACCCCGGTGGAAAAAGAAGGTTCACCCAATCGTCGGTTTATGCATTCGTTTCGGGCATGGCTGTCGAATGGCTATGGCAATGGCAATGGGCTGCATCAGAAGGATCGCAACATTTCTTGCGCTGTGCTTCGTCATATTTCATGCACTGCAAAAGCTGTGCGCGAATCACCAACCCATCCGAAACCGGCACAAACGTCGGGATTTTCAGGTCGGGAATTGTCACTTTTGCCGCGGTGGAATCAACTTTATTGCGCAAGATCATTGGGCAGGGTTGGGAGGATCATGAAAATAAAATTGAAAAATTTAGAAAGCCACAATGAATTTATGAATATCCAACAGTCCTCGATTGCGAAGAGCCAGCTGATTGGAGCGCCTCCAAACGTCGTTAGCGTTGCACGATGCCTGCTACTACGTAGGCATCTCCGAGACCTTGGTTGAATTGAAACTGTGACTATGGCATTTGGAATGGGGCGGTTCGGGTAGAGTATGAGAAAGGCATTTGCATCAATGCAGTGGGGCATAAATTTTTCTAAAGACCTTTTTACTCCGAACTGTTCCCGAGGCGCAGATGGGAAATTATTTAAGGTAATGGTTTATTTTTCCCAAATCTTCTCCATTGCTGTCGTGTACCAATCAATCTAAAATAATATTTTAGCTCCTAAAGCATCAATAGTAAATTAATATATAGTACGCGGTAAAATTTTATTCCTTTCTGAAATTTGCTCTTCAATATACTTCCTTGCAAGGAGATGTGAAAATACCATTGAAATTTCGGTTTAGGGATGACTTTTTAAAGCAATTGAAATGATTTATTATTTCAATAAGCTTACCAAAATATAAATCTGAAAATGATTTTCCGCAACTTGAACCATACCAGCATTAAAAGATTTTTACTGAAAAGTGTTTGTAAAGTAATATTTTTTCTCACGACTTTAAGCTTGTTTCAATGGATTGCTTCAATAATGCCACGAACCCCGTGTTTCAAGGGTTCTGTTTTGTACTCACTTCGGATGCTTGATCCACTTTAATTCGTTAACGGGGAACAATTTTCATCACCTTCACCGGTGCTAGTGCGGTTCTTGAAGATTAATTGAATATAATTATTATTTTCCTGTCGTTGAAAACGCAGTCCTTATTGTCGCACTTTACTTTTACACTCATTTCACCTCGTGAGCGAAGTTTAGCGCATACGGGTCTGCCGTTTGCCAGGCGCTAAGTGAAATAATTGCAGTGTCATAAGTAATGAGCCTTGGAAGTGGAGAGCTCAATTAATGAGAGTAATGGACCACTTAGCAGAGGTTTTTGGTGAAAAGGAACGCTTTCATGCGGTTTTGTGGCTATAAACTGGAACCGGGCACAATAACAAAAACCATTCGATCGGATTTTACTCGTCGCGGTACAGGTTACCGTTTTTGCTGAGGCAAAGTAATTTTATTGTACAACCATGTTCGTCCATGTTGCTTGACAAAGTTATGAAATATGATCTGAAATTTATCGTTATATTTTTACAAAACCTTTTTTCATGCTTTTTTAGCTGCATCTAGTTAACAAAAAAATTATATTGGTGTTACATACCTTTTCAGATGTTTTTATAAAACTTCAGCTTAAAAACATCCACAATATATAAACGATGGCACGATTCACGACACACGTGGTTCTCCCAAACAGTAAACAAATGTATGTCAACCAAGACTAGGGGCTAGTTATCGCCTAGTGTTGCTGAATATTAAAGATCGGCTGAGTTTGTGACAGCGGATCGCACAGTAGGTGGCGTTATCCCAGAATCAAATTCGTTGAAGCGGGTCAACGATCGACACACGTTATTTGTGAGAATAAAGTTGTTAATTGTCGGAAGCTACAATAATTCCAGCTAGTGGTTTAAAACGGAAAGCTAAATTTCCTCACAATAAATTTAGGAGGAAACATTTCATCATAGTCCAACGGCGATTTGCCGGGACCATCAAATGATCGCTTAATTTTTCGAGACGCGAAAAATGGGGAGTCCGTGCAACACTGACGCTAATTGCCACAGAATGAATCAACGAAATTGTTTGCTGGAAGAGCTACTAAATAGCAATTAGAGTTTTCCTGATAGCTGTACCGTAATGTGTGTGCTTGTCAGTACACTTTTTTACCCATACTTGATTTAAAATGTCGTGTTTATGATTACTCTAATGTGGGTAGACTGCTCATAGTTTGTGTATTTAAACATTATCAATCTAGGTTTCGGTTAAAGATTTGTTTTTCTAGAGTATGCTCAGCGTCCAATAAGTGAGCAAAAGGCTCTTCCGGCTTTACCGAGCTATGTGGGACTTCTTCAAAGGCAACGCTAAGACCACGAGATAAACATAAGGAGGATGACGTTGATGATGATGCTGGTGGTAGTGTTGCCTAGCAGAAGGACACCAGTGATAAGTGTGTGTAATGAAGTAGATTGGATGAGTTTCTTTTTGTTCCTGTCGCCACTTGACAGGATACATAAATCGCTAACAAGCAACCTGTTGCCTGCTCAAGTGGATTGACGTCTGGAACAGACAGTTGCAATGTATGGGCAATAATCTGTTGGCTATTTTCTAGAATGACCGAAATCAACATTACTCGAAGGTCATTTTTTTGTTGATTTGTACTCATATTTTGTTTGGAAGGAAATACCTAATGTCTAGGAAATTCCTATCATACGGAACTGTACATGTAATGTTTAATTCCATCAAAATTCTTAAGAAAGTATTCTCATTCTAATGCTCTAACACTTAGCTGAAATAGGAATCTTTGAACGATTTTCTTTTTCCTTTTATTGTTTCCCGAATCATACAACAAGCTCTTAACAAAGAACAATATGAACTTGTATGTTTGAAACAAGCATAGTATAAATTATTGAAATCGATTGTCTATTGCCACTAATGGCGCAAAGTTTGATCGTTTCAAATATTTATTTGAAAGTGAGGCACCAACACGATAAATGTGGCGAACGTGTCAGCAGCGGTTCAACGATAACAACAGACACCGTCCCAAGCATAAGGGATCCCGAAACAAACGCACACGCACCGTCCCTAAGCGTACCAGACGTCCCTAAGTAATGTCAACTTCATATGAGCCTCCAAACCCCATCGTCGAAAAAGGCTATTCTCGATGGGCACGTTTCAAATAATCCCTTTAGGGTAATGGTTGAATTATGTCGCGTACCGTGTGCCGATTGGGCAGGACTTGTTTTTCCCCTGTTCTCACCAAACTCTGGCCGCATATCGATAAAAGGAGTTTGGGAAGAGAAAAATTGAAATAAATGTACCTTGAGTATGCGGTACAACGAGACTGCAAACAATCCACTTGGAAGGTAAGTTAGGTGTGGGTATACTTCATTGTCGTGGTGTGGTTTCAGCAACAGGCAACTTCTGAATGCTGCATACACAGGATGAGGACATCCAGAAGCTCATCTGGTACCTAATTTTGTTGAAATAAATGGTCTTCTATTCTCCAGAGAACTTTTACAGACGAAGTATTCTTTTACGCCGGTTGTATTTAGTCTCTGGGGTTTTCCCATGTATAAATAAAAATGCATTTAATGTGAAATGCACTAGTCAAAAATTATTAAAGTATTGGAAACACGTTAAAAAAATCGGAAACGATTTTCAAAAAATTAATATGTTTAAATTGATGGGAAACGTAGGTTTATGGCTTCGTGGCACGTTAACCTTATTCGATTCTGCAACTTTGAATGTGATTAACAAAATAATCATGTGTGGCGATGGTAGGTTCGTGATACACTGATAATATGAAAATGAACAAACGCTTACCCTGCTTACAATTGTTTGTCTAGCACGTGAAGTAAAAGGTTTCAGTCAAAGGTTATGTCATAAATTACCCATTTGCACGTTACGCCTCGTATCACGTTGACCTCTCACTGTTAAGGTTCTGGTTCACAGTTAAGTCGACGTGCGTGTTAAGTCACCCAAATAGAACAACAAAAAAAAGCGTAGGGTAATTAAATAGTTATCATGGAAACACTATCAAGGTGTAGTGTGAAATCGTTGAAATACGAAAAACGTTGGCAAATACGATAAACCTCGTCATGTTAGTTTCTAATGGAGAGTTACCAAACTGTTACAATCGCAATGGTGTATGATTTGGCTTAAAAATAAAACAAACACAAAGCAAACACCAGTTCGGAGTTGCTGCGTGTTCAATTTCAGTTCATTATTCGTTTCGAACAAGAGTGTACCAGCATTTGGATTCGTTTAAATTTGTGTTCCTAGCATTCCCATTTGCCGGTCATTAATTGGTGTTTTGGGACCGGCATTTGAAGTGCGGTTTAAGACCAATTGAATTTTGGGTGAATTATAATCATGAAGCAGCCTTAATCTGATAGTTCTAAACAGTTTCGAAACCTTTGAAGTATTTCGGCCTTTGAAAAATAACTGTTTGTAGTAATCGTAAATATGGTAAAATATATTATTAAGATACAACGGATTGAGCTGCTTGAGCATAATCTCAATGCATAGCTATTGCGAATGATAAATTTTCTAATAATAAAATGTCCTCATAACAAGCTCGATCGAGGATGAAAACGCAATATTGTTTGAAATGTAATATCTTACCTGTATAATGGAATTCCGGCGTCGTCCTTGAACCATAACACCATGTACACTTTATCCCTGGACGGTGCTGATAAAGGACAGGGCAGGGAGATCTTCCGACCTTCTACAGCCTGTATTTCAGAGGATTTTACTGTGAAAAAAAAAACATATGAAGATATGTAATTAGTTTTTAAGGAACAATTTGTGCATCACTATTTTTATCAGTTTTGGTTTTTGTGTACAAAAACCTATTTTTGTACAATTTAGTTTGTGTATATTATTTTGTATGAAGATTTTAAAGTACGTCACGCATGTTTGGCGACGAATTGATAGTAGCTTCACCGTGAGAATTTCGATCAAATATGCCGAGCTGTCAACACTCTGCCGGAACGACAATCTGGCAAAAGGCTTGACACTTCAGCAAGGATTCTAGCGTCCCCTATACCTTACTCACCAGTCCACCTAGCCCACAGTTACTTCAGCGACAAAGATTAAGTGTATGATTAATGGAGATTCATATGTTCCTGTCAGTCAGCCGAAGCCTACAGATATGCTCCGTCAAAGTGACCCAGAAACAGTTCATGTTCCTTTTGGGGGCTGATGAATAAACTTATGGCCTTCACGAAACGGGCTCAACGCCATGGCAATGGCGCAATCGAATGATAGATGGAGCAACTGAACGCACGAACGGTTGGATGAAAATTTCCGTATTCTGCAACAGGACAAGTCTCAAACTAGCTTGAGACATTTTACGGTGAAATGGGCGAACACGAAAACTGTGCGAGTGTGGACGAAGAGTTGAAGATCCCGGCTCCCCTGGTTCGTTGACAAATAGAGATGTGAATGGAAATCGTTCCATGGGACATGGTATTATCTGTTGATATATGATCGGTCATCGTTATCAGACTGTGAGGATTAGCCGGATGGAGCACAAAGCAGTATTTATAGTTCAACAATCCGTCGATGGCCGATTCCTCACAACCATTCTATCATGGTTCTGGTGTTGGGCGAAACTGGGGTTTGAAGGAGCTAACAATAATAATATGAATATTTGATTCGTTGGACAAAACACGTCCAATAGGTTTAAGACTCGTTAACGAAAAGAATGCTGAATGTAGCCTTGGAAAAGGTATACATGGAGCTTATCGCTAACACTAGTATAACAAATCAAATTTCAATAAAATAAAGTACAACATTTACTAAATTTTCCTAGAACAAATGTAAAAAAGCGAAAAATTATTCGGAAAATACTCCGAAACGGTGTTATTACTCTGTATGAATAAAAAAGGAGATAATTTCATCCACCATTCAGTTTGAAGTGACAGCCCTCGGTTACGTATGTGCGATATCCACGTGCTTACCCGTTGTAGTATGCTAAGAAGACCGAATTGTATGAATGTGTTAAGAACAGGAACTGTTGCAAGCAAACACCGGAGCATAATCATACTCATCGCACCTGTATATGCTAGAAGCTTCACAGTTCACAATGTGCTTTTATCTCTTGGATTAGAACTGACATAAAGAAACCAGACGAAAGAGAAACATGGTACGTACACAAACGCAAACGGACAACAGAAGGAAGAACTGTCCTAATCTACCGTCGGTTTCGTGTTTTGGTCACATATGGTAAAGTATGTCGAGTGCTGTAACCAAATCGTTCGTCACGGACATTTGCTCTTCTGTCTACAGTTCTCGACATTACTCGGTGTGGCAGAAACTGTTCGGTGGGGACGGAGGCTACTTTCACGCATGGTTAGGCCCGGTGGCGATGCTGGAAACTGTACCGCATTACTCAGCAAATCTTCTACTAGCCGTAAGAGTACTTTTACCGTCTCGACCGCAACACATTCCTACCGTGACAAGCAGAGCAGCCAAGAGGGAAAGAACAGAGTCATCAGATTACGTATTTCATTAAACAAAATGCCAGCTAAACAGCCGACTTCTCTGTGTCTCTGCTTCTTGTGCCGCGAGCCCGGTTTAAGGTTTGGTTTCGAGGTTGGTGTTTGTTTGAAGGTATTAATTTGTGGAAGCCACAGTCGATTCGTCACAAGCAGGACTTAGCTTACGCTTGGCCGTAGCTATCCTGATGATGGCTGGGTTAATTTGTTTGGCGAAACGTGTAGGCTGAGCGGTGACCGAGTGACAGTGCGCTCGTGGTAAAGCTCGTTACATGAATGGATTTAGCTGTCAGGAAGCCACAGTCCGGACAAGCATTCGAGACATTTTAGAGGATAGAATAAAACATAGGAACGATAAAGTACGTTTACCATCATGACATAAAAAAATAAATGATTTGATTAATTATTTAGTGTCAAATTTGTCGAGAATTTTCAATCACACATCGAACAAAATATCGTTGCTTTGTAAATTTATATGGAATTCTGTATTTAGACCTCAACAACTATCTCGAATTCACCCTCATACATTGACTTGAGAAGGTAGAGAAATCTGGAAAAGGGCGAATAAAACACTCTTTGATTATCATGGATTTAACAATCTAAAGAATATGTAAAGATTGATTTAAATGATAAAATAAGTTTGCTATAAGCAAATCTTTAAATTTATCTACCATCCTGCCACGTAGGCCTCCTTTAAATATGGCAAAAAAATGAAAGAAAGCTACAAAACCAATCTTAATTTACAGACTTCCTGTGCTGGAAATAAGTAATGGATCCATTGCATATTCAAAGAAATGCCGCGTTAGCATGAAGGAAAAACGTGATTATCGCCCGATAGCATCCGCGTAGACGGTCGTTTTGGTCCGTTTCACGCCTGTCAAACTTTGCCAATTAATATGCATATAATTCTACTTGCGAGAATCTTACGCTCCGGTGGCAGAGGGAAGCTTCATCGTGAGTTGGGCTTGCTCACACTAAATGGTGGGAATTACAGACAAACATTCCGGACGTCGTTGGGTTTAACAATTTGCAACTGGGGTCTGCCCTGCGTGGCATGTTTTCCTTTTTTTTTGTTGCCTCCCCCTCTGCTCTCTGTCTCAAGAGGAATATTTTTCGCGTAACGTTAGCGCTAAGCTTAGCGGATTATCTCCAGCGTCCAGCACACGGCAAAATCAAGCTATTTGCTAGGTTTGTTTAGTTTCCTTCCTTTCCAGTTGTACTTGTTTCGAACGGTTTTTATCCCGGCGTTAGCTGAAAAAGTTACTCGATAAGCTAGGCAAAATTCTAGAGTTTCTGATTCCTGAGACAGTAGGAAGAATTTGAGCGGTACAGCCACGCTGAGGGATTTCTTAATTTGTGCGTAAAAATAACTCAATTACGATGAATGGAGCTTAGTACGAGAGCTGGTACACGTGACCTAATTTGAATTGAAAAAATTTCAAAGCGTGAAAAATGGTATGAAATGTTTCTTGAAGGAAGGGCTTGTAGCAACAATATTTCATAGGCTGAGTGCTTTTGTCTATGTAATTTAATCAACTGTTCGTGTTTGTTAAAGCTTTCTCGGAAGAAGTAAAATATCAAACTTCATAAGTTTTTGTTTTGATAATTATTATTCAAACAATTATCTTTATTTGATTCAAAACTGCAAATAATTTAAATATAATTACCATTATTATCGTAAACTGGCACACATAATTTTTTAGAGTATTATTTCTGTCGCCAAAACGAAAAGACATAAGACAGTGGGCAAAGTTTGTTGAACTGTTACTAAGCTCTGTTTACTACTTACCTCGACATGTAGAATGTTTCCTTTGTATGGCAAAACTCGACTACCATTCAGGTCGCATACCCTTAAGAATGCAGAAATGTTTACACGTCTTTTTCCGGTACACTGAAGAACTTCTTAAAGTTTATGCCATACATATGTGACCTTCTAATCTTTAAGCACACTCACACACATCCAGATTTCGTACACATGGACCGTGTAAACACGTTGTTCGCCTTGAAGGGAAACATAATTAGCGATCTAAAGAAAAACGCAACACAACATGTCACATGATGATACAAAACACAGTTACTGCTCCTAGTAGGACTAGTGAAACTGGTATTCCAGTATATTACATCGCCTAAAAACCTCTCAACATAACAACAGAGACCAGGCGTCTCCAGAAACCAGGCGCCTCCATCGCTTCCAGGAAACCAGGCGCCTCCATTCACCTGTCAACCATTGCAATAATGGAACGCGCAGTTTCTTAACCAGCAAGTGTAAAAAGCAGTACGTATAACGCGTTCAGCAAGATGTAACATTTTTATGTAACTTTTACAATTTTAAACAGTCACTCACTCTGTCAACAACAAAAAAAGGGTTGCCAATCCGAATGGTGATGGTGAAGGTTAGACGAAATCTTGAATCGCTATCTATACTGCCTGAATGTCACACCACACCGAGTCAAAACAAAGGCGGCGTGGCTTTTGTTGTGTTGTTTTATCATCATTCACACCCACCTGTATTTAATGCATCCTCCATTGCGGCTTCTCTGCACCTTCGCTGTACTCGAAAGCACTCTGCTATCATTTGTACAGTTTTGCATTGTCCCACGTTGAACCCACCATTCTCTCTTATCAGTGACATTTTCTTCTGCTTGTTTTGTTTTTTGTTTGTGTTATGAATTTGGCATTCCTCTGTGTTTGTTACTTTTTGTCCTTTCGAGCTCTTTTGTTCTTGCTTCTCTATTCTTACAGCTTGTTGGATGGAAAGGCTTGTGTTATTTTTTATGTTGTCGTTACGTTTTTTTTTGCATTGATATTTTAAATGCGCCATGAACCTCGGTTTCGTTTGCCTACCAAACAAATTGTATCGGAACAACATTGAAGCTGTTGTTGTGATATGCGTTATAGGCTGCGATATTGAGTTTTTGTTGAATCAGATATAATAATATCTTAATTCTAAAATCAAAGGAAAGAGTTATATTAACCTTCAATAAACATTGATTTTTCCATATAATCAAATATAGCTAGCTAATGCAAAATTTCATTTACACCGCACGTGCGAAAGGCTTGAAAAGGGCCATACTGATAACAAGTGTTGTGGATAGAGCAAGCTAATTTACCGCGATGCAAAACTGTACGGCCAAACTTTCAAATACATTTAGCAGCATGTGAATGGAAATCGTTCCAAGAAATTTATGATTATTAGTTTCCCCGCTCGAAGTTGCTCGGGTTCGCGAGGGCGAAATTTGAGCGGATGACGTTTTTTTAGCAATTGCATAACGTCTTGCTGCGAAAGGGCGCTTGCCAACTGTGGTGGGTGTACGAAAAAGCACCAAACTCTATCGCAAAGGATGTGGGAAAACTACCTCGTGGTATATTCATAATCCTGCGCTCCAATCTACGGTTCTCAATTTTCATCATCAGCCGGCTAGGCAGCATCTGTTCGTTGTTCCAACCTTCGATTGCAAATCATTCCGGTCCCTTTCTACCTTTCGAAGTATCGGCAAATGCAGGCGAATTTCTACGAAGCTCACCTAGCGCTAGACCCGGGTATCTAAAACGTGTGGCGATTTGCTTCGTAAACAAACATCGCGAAGGGTTTCTGATACGTCCCTAGGCCTAGCATTTCACCAAACGCTTGGATCCCTTACGTTCGATATTCGGGACGCTGGATTAAGGTACGGTGCAAAGAATGGTTTCGGTTCTAGTACAATCGATTGATGAATGGATTTAATCTCAAACTAGTGCAAATCGTGAAGCGCGGATTATTTCTCGTTCGCTTCAACATCAAACACATTCCTCGGAATGAATCAATTCCGAAAAGGGAGAATTTTGGGGAATATTATTTTGGACCCAGCTCCCTGTCGAGATTCCGTACCGTAAGATATTTCTACTTCGATCATGATTGAGATTGAGCAATTTCTGAGAACAGCTTGCGATCCCTGAATGTATTGAAATTTGCTCGGTCTTGCTAGCTGATTTGCTTGATGGGAAACAAATTAAGCGAAGGAAATCTGATCTAGGGTATGTTTGCACATGTAACGGTAGAGTTTAGCGGTGCTGGCGGAAGATGATGAAAACTGAAATCAAAATATATGAAACAATTCGATGCAGGCTTTCGTTAATCATTAATTTGTTCGAAAAGTTTCTGGAATCAATAGACATACCGTAGCGCTGGATATTGTTATTTTTTTAATAAACAAACCAAAGATGGATTTTGGTTAAATTGGGTAAACCTGTTAAACCACAAAAGGAAACCCAAGCAACAAGGATGACCTTCCAACCATCAATTTAACTGCGTTTGACTAGCCCGAAAGTAAACCCATTTTTTCTTATATATTTTTACTTTTCAATCTTTATTGTTCTTATCGTACTTGGGCTTATTTTAAGAATAGAGTGTTTCCGTCAAGTTTCGAAGCCAATCTCAGCTAATCATGTGAATATCCCTGTACATAAACTTTTGTGGTCAAGAATGCACCGATAAATAAGAACCATGCATTTTTCTTCAATCACCGAAAACCGAACGTAAATTCTTGACCATCATAATAAAACAGTGAAAACCCTTTCCTGACCTAGATTAGATCTGATTAAAAGATCTTAGAATGGATTTTCACTGCAAGGGTGAACTCAACACGCAGCGGTTCAATGTCCTCGTTCATAATCGATTTTTTTTTTTTTGGATCGGACCAGAAGAAGTTAAATCTTGACTAGGATCAAATCAGACGTTAGGAGATCTCCAATATTACATTATTATAGCAAGGCAACTGAAAAGAGATCACCCAAAGTTTCATTTCGTTGAAACCGCTTAAAGATTATTGAAGGATTATATTGAGCTACCAGTGGCCATATTTATGAACTATTATCTTATTGTTCAATATCATAACTGTAAATTATTTCCATAAAACATATACACCATTACAAATTAAAAAAAAAAAAGTTATTGCTAATATTGGTTTGTTTGAACATATACTAGACAGGTTATGCGAATTGTTCGATTGCACAGAAGATGCCGTTGACAAGGTCATCTGAACTATGTTATTTGGTTCAATATTATCGTTGAAACCCCTCTAAGCAAGATCTTTTATGCACTGTTTTCATTAAAGATTTGATAAGAATCGTTATTTAAACCTTCCAATTCGATGGCAAAGCATGGAAACGCTCGGTTTCGCAAGTGTACGGTGAACATTGTTTGTTGGAACCAACTTTTCGCTTTCATTCGTAAAATAAGTCCGCATGATGTGAGTAGCAAGTAACCGCCAACCAAACAACGCCACAATGTATACTGTCGCGGTTAACAGAACGGTGTGATGCTTGCACATAAGCTACCCAACACAAAGTTGCCCAAGGCTAGAGTGTATTTGGGACAGGCATTCATTCAATGATGCGTCTGGTTTCCATTGTTCCATTGTTTTTTTTTTATTAATATTTCAAAGAGACAATCACATAACGAAGTATACACTTACACACGTTTGCCATGGTGTAGATGGATTCGATGCACGAGTTCCACTCGCAATCAAGCCAGCCCAAAGATACGACTGCTAACAGAAGACGTTTTTAGAATCGATTGTAGACTACAGCAGCATGAGTTTCCACTTTGCGATACTGTTTTATGCATGATCAGTGGCTGCGTACTGAATAATTCCGCGTGCAGGCTTTTAACGCATACCCTTCGCCTAGCATCACGATAACAGCTTGATGCGATTTTTTTAGAACTATAATGCAGATATAGTAACACATTTCCTACGATTGCACAGCATCGTCAGCAATTATCATTTATTAATATTAATTAAAATAACTAAAATTATTCTACATTTTGTGAACTGCCGTCTCTTAACTCATGCTATTCACTGAGGTACAGCGTAATTTATCGTGCAGCCAAAACTCAAAATCTTCTTCATCTCAGCAATTTTCATCAACCATCCATCCATCCATCCATCCATCCAACCCAATGCTCGCTCATCCAACCGTTCATCTATTCAGTGATCGACCGATTTAGCACTGTGCACTTCCTCACCAACCACGTATCTACCCCGCACACCGATCGGGAAATCTTACTTGTTCGGTGTGTTTTATACCGGGACGCGTACAACTGCTAGCCTTGCAGAAATTAATCCTTTTACACGCCATTCATCACGCCGATATCAGTGTCGTTACGAATGGTTGCACCGCGTAGCTTAATCGACCCGAACCTGCTTGATTCCATCGGGGCCATGCCCGGCCATGCTTTCCGCAATGCAACCATCGCCGATGCCTACACCAGCACCATTATTATTGATCCGCTTCCGGGTGGTTGATGCCGGCTGGAGGCGGTTTTATTACCGCGATAGACGCCGTTGATGCCGAGCCAACCGGCACAGGATATGACTACCTTGACGAAGGACGCCTTGCACATCCACTCGCCGCGATCCTACCATCCGCACCCCGATGGCTTTATTGCCATCCTAGACGCTGCACAGCTTCGTGAAGCCGTTCGGAAGACAGCATCTCGCATCCCGTGCACGGTGGTTACTGATCGTTTTCTCAGCAGTTGCCCGGGCTGGAAGAAATGCCAAAATGCTGCGACTGCCGTTTGTTGCTTCCGGTGGGCGCACATTTCCTATTTGATGGCAAGCTACCAAGCGATCCTATTCTCTCGGGGGCCTTTTGTTAGATTTATAGACGCTCAAATGAAGCGATACCATGACAAGGTGGAATTATACGTAATTTCCTCAATGTTTTATGAATTTATTATGTGCCGGCGCACACATCCGCCTTAAAGTAGCTTCGATCGATTTGCGGCACCTACATAACGAGCGAATGGGATATGGGATGCTTAAGATGGGATGAAGTTACGCAGTGGCCAATGTACACCTCGTAAAACGTGTGTAAAATGGTGAGTATTTTTCGAAACTTGAGCTGTATTAATAGTAACTGAACCACTGTAACGCGAAGAGACAGTGAACCTTTCAATAAAACAGTAAATGAAATTTATGCAAAATTGTTTTCCCCAAAATCTACCAAATAAGTTATTTAAAATTATAATGATCAACTGTTTTCAATTCATTGAAATTTTTCGTGGACGGCACTTACCTACGAGGTGATTAAAAACGGAACCAGTTCGTTAGTACACTTTGAGTTTAATTGGTACTAGTGTCAGATATAAATCCTTCCCAAATGTGGTCAGGTTTATCGTTGATCACGTTACGAAACTAGTGAAAACGGTAGCAAAACACTTGCCAATCAAGAGCGATAACAACCAGGCGCAGTACCAGCAGCGGGCAGCATTAGGATGCTTGTGAAATGGAAGCTGTTTAGCAACTGATTAGTGGCGAGTGAAAGGCGAGTGGTGAAGGTGCAAGCATCTACTTTTGCTCACTTCTAATTTTCCTCTCGACGCGTTCGCTTCCCTTTCAACTGGCAGCCAGTTTGCCAGTACTGTTGCAGCTGGGGCCCCGGACCGAAACGAGATCAAAAGATCAATTAGCATGTGATGAGTGGTTGATGAGTTTATGTGCATCGAAAGCCAACTCCGGACACGGGCGTTCCGATAAGAAGCTCTTGGCGTAGCTGTGTCGACCGGTCCGGAAGTACAACCGGGCCGTCGATTCGGGGGAGGTAAGGAATGTTGTTCTGCAATCTGATTATACTGTGATTTGATTCCACTAAGATCTGCAATGATGAATGAAGGTAATGTCGGACAAATGTCATCAGCATGTCCTTTATTAGTTCCCCGTACCGGTGATGGGAATTCGGCGCGAGTAATTTTCACAGCAACCAGCATCCGGATGGCATGAGGTTGACAACAGCATGAATGATTTTTTAATGATTCAAGGGTAAGGCGCACGTGCCGTGATGTTTTTGACAGGCACAATTGCTATCGTAATGGAACAATAATCTTAAATCGTTGATTTCGGTTGTGAAGTGCTGCCAGTACTACTAGGTTGTGGACGACAGGTGCGCAAAGGGAAAAAAGCAAAATAATGGAGTATACAGGGAGTATTCTTAGAATATTGCGACTGTTAGAATATTGACAGAACATGTTCGGGTAAGGTAGATAACAAATCAATTCATTAGCACTGATTCGCATTACAGAATGTCTGACCCATCAAAAACTCACGACAAACGCTTTGTTCAATTTTACAAATCGATATTTGAATATCTGTTACGATTAGAATTCACCCGAACCGATAACCAATTCCTCGTGTTCCTTTTATCTAATTTTATTCGAGTACTTCCCAAAAACCTAGATTGAATTCAATTACGTTTTACCTTACGCAGAACAGATCATCCAAGTAATTATAACGAACTAGCTGAATAATATTTCGCATATATTTAACCTAATCCATCTGGTATTAGTCGTCCCATCACATACACATCACTTGTTCTTACGTAGATGAAAAACAGCCCAACAATATAAATAATTGTACAGAAACACCACCCCCACTTCCATGAAAACGGCATGTTTACCAACGAAATCCTTTACGATGAGATGAGTACCACACTCTACTCACAGCGCGAAACCAACCAAACAATAGCATTTCTACGACCGAAAAGATTATGTGTGCAACCCCCTCTTTTTTCGGGTGTTGATCGTGGGCACTGGTCCGACAGGACAGGTCACGGTTTTTACCCGTTGGAACATGACCAAAATGAGTGAGCACCATTTAAATGAAACGGAAACCATTATTCTCACTGACAATCGTGATTTTCCGAAAAGCTTTAGCTCCGGTTTCACCGAGAAGCAGAATATTAGTTCTGGTGGCAATAGCAGCAGCAGCAGCAGCATTAGTAGAAATAGTAGTAGTAGTAGCAGTAGATCAGTGAAAATGGTGAATGATATGAGTGCGGTTGAATAGAAAAGATATGCCAGGCTTACCCATTTTCCCCATATGCGGGCTGTGCCCGGAGGTTGCGCCTTTCGGGGCAAAGACATGACAAAGCCTGTGCCTTTGGCGACCACCCCCACCCGGGTGGGGGGGATTAGTTGATGTTTGTCCAGGCGTGATTGTTTGTGTCTCGCTACGTGTACGTGTATATGAGTGTCTGCACCAAGCGAACCCCCGGCAAACCGGACATTCTTTCCATGGGTGAACATGGATACGCAAAAAGGTCCTTTCCTTCTTGTTAATACCACTTTTGTTACACTATGTTTGTGCGTCCCAGTGTGTGGGTGTGTGTGTGTGTGTTTCTGGTAAGGACATGTTTGGCCTACGTTTCGGTCTTTCAGAACGACTGAATAAATCCTTTAATCTGATTTTTAGAATCCTCTACATTTCGACACAGCACTCATATCCCGGCTGCAGGAGGACCCTTTCTTCCGTTTAAAACTCGTTAGTATGATTCCCACACGCATTGTATTTGTCCTAATCCTTTGTCTGTACTTTTGCGGGTGATACAAATTTCATACCACATACGGAAAGTTTTCAATCCCCGCCCTATCACCGCCGGCATCGTTGCCGTGGGTTTCCGGCATTGAAACCGGCATGGTCCGTGACGGTGTGCGGGAATGCATGACCACCACCACCACCACTTTGCCGGAAAAACGGGAATCGTACCGTGGGTTGATCATTTGTTTCGTGCACACATCAAAGATGACGATTATGGCTAGGTCCCAGTTGACGTTAAAACATGTATATTAAGAGCAAACCACTGTAACGGCCACTCGTCATCTTACGAGGTCGGATGGGGAATGCTCGATTAGCCTCAAAAACCTAACTGTGAGAAACAAACCTAACAATGCTCCGGTATTTTTTTGCTTGTTTAATCTGGCCAACGATTACCTCGTCCGGATTGTACGGTTTGATGGGGAGTACACAAAAAAAGAACGACACACACTACGAGAGCCGGTTTCATTCACTCATATGACTTGCTCTAATCGCTAATTTGTTGCCACCAACGACTGATTTCCATCGTGACACCGTGGACTACAACGCACCTCGTTGATGGGTTGCATCAGTTACAGCAGGCTTACGTAGGATGGTTTTAATGGATTTGCTTGTTTTGTTTTTTTTTTTTGTTTTTTCACTTGAAATGCTTTTGGGGTGCTTTCATCACGCCCGGCTACCTGAATGGAAAAGGACCCACCCGGATCGTGTAAAGCGATAAAAGCAACCTGCAGGGCATCGCGAATCCCATGAATATGAGTTTAATTAAAAACGCACTCGAATGTAAACTGGGTATAGCATCCGTGATGTGAATCGGTGGCAGCTATCCTATCGTCCAAGTGTTGTCAGCTTGCCTGTGGGAAAACTGGACTGTTGATAAATCGATCGATAAGGTTGGCGATTACAGTGTGATGGGTTGGCGTGTTTTGCTCAGAAAAATGAACATTTTGTTTTCCAGCATTTCCATGAACGATAGAAAGTCAAGAATTTGATATTTTGTTGTATGGTCAGGGGAGTTCCAAGTGCTGGTTGGATTGAAAACGAGTACTGAAATTTCGCTTGTCTAACATTAATCCACTTTTTTTGGGTCCTCATACTGTGAACATATTTCTTTACAACTTTGCTACCTTTTAAATATTATTCTGAACGTTTAATAAATGCACCCACCTTTTTTACACAACAGGACCGATTCCAAATCTTATATTGAACGTTCGTTTAAACGTTTATTATACTACCAAGCTGTAAACAAATCAAGTCAATTTAACCTAGGCGTGCCAGTGCACTTCGAATGGATTTAAAGATTAAAAAAGTTTTTTTTATCCTTACCTATCTACCTTGCAGGCCAGAACTCATCTCTGACAGAATTTTGTCTTCAGTTAATCAGTTTATTCGTTATGAGTGTTTCGTTCAAGCATTAGAGTTATTTATCATCTATCCTTTTATGATTTAGTTAATCTATACGGATAGTTCTGCTTGGTAATTATAGTAAACATATAATGTTTGGTCTATGAATTTGGATAATACTGTTCAGAAATCATAACAACTTTGTAACCTAGACTAGCAATAGCTAGCTGGATAATTGGACGAAATAAATATAAATGTTACAATAAACAGAACAAAATATTTACATAGCTTTACCGTTTACAAAGCTCATCTTTGGTATAAAAATTATGTTACGTTATCTTGCTTGTTGGTAAATAGTTTTCAACAGTCATGGCTCCACAGAATGGAACATTATATTCAAACCTGTAATTGGTACACGATCTTTATGTGCGTAAAATAACAATACTTCTTATAATTACTTCCCCATCCCAACATCATCAGGTAATACCTTTCATACCCGAGTGCATATCTCTACAGCACGATGGAATGTTCTGTAATACAATATCACGTAGCTCCTCACAGCCCTTGTACGGTAGTACGGCTGCACTTTCAGAATTTCTGATGCACCACTAACGAGAAGCATACATTCTGTCCCATTTCTTCATAGCCGCTCGCGCATACTCTAGGTGCACTTTAAGCAACTACATTTCTGAGCAGAGTACCTTCCATTTGGTGTTGTAGAACAAACTTTCCCCGAGATCGAGCTTCCGCTAGGGAAGATGAACACCAACACCACCATCGCCGCCAAGTGTCTGATGCTGGCGCGAACGCTATGGGTATCCCTGTTTAAAATTGCATCCATTAAAAGCGTTCAGCAAAGTTTCAACTTATTCCCTGAACGCTGTTTTGCGTGCTGGCGGAAAAGATTCCTTAACGCTGCTTTAATTATTACCACATTAGCATAAATAAAAACTTTCCCCCGCATTAGTGAGGCGACGCTCGTGGCCGTGACGGGTACAGGCCTGTCACGGTAACTGGAAGGTGAGAATTTTTAATGCATTTTTGTTTAGCTCCTTTGTTGCTGTGAAACCTAGATAGTGTCAAAACATTCATTGTTGAAAGTTACGTTAATGATGATGCTTTTTTTTTGTGTATATCGTGACGTAGGTAATGAGAAGCGCGTTGGGTAATTTTTTTCAAAAACTGATGACTGATATGGAAGCTAAGTATCATCTTTTATCTGTCTATTATGTAGCGGCAAATGAGGTTCCTTCAAACTTTGCTTAAAGAACGTTGGTAAACAATTGACAGCAGCGTGTCAATTTTTCCACAACGTTTCGTCACGGGCTACCTTGTGGTAGGCCCAGTGAGACCATCGCTAGCGCTCGAGAAATGTGAGACGAAGTTTGTCTTTCTTCCGCGATGTGCACATACCTTTCGGATTCAATTTGCATGGAAAGTTGCGTCAAACTTTTCCCTCTTCGTCTACATGAACTTGGCTCATAATTTTAAAGTTTGTCGTACTTTGCGAGTAGAACATCCTTGTTTTGCACCACGGGTCAAGAATCGGGCAAGATTATGCTCAGTCTATGGGAAGCTGCTGGAATCCGTCGAAACTACATTCCTCATTGAAGGCAAAAACACAGAGAAAAAAAAGCTGCTCATACACACAGTTGTGCGCAAAAAAGAAAGCCGGAAAATGTTAAGAGATGTTAATGGTCATGATAATCCGCATCCAACGGATCCGTCGAGTCTCGTCGTGTTACCGCCGCGCCGACAAGCAACAGCATGAAACTGCGCCACTCTCGCTTACGTTGTTGCTGAATGATAGGTTAGTCTAATGCTGAATCAACTATGAAATAGTATAGCACATCCTGCCAGCAGTACGGTACAAGAACCACACGAAAACTTGCTTCTCCACTTGTGTCTTTTTCTGCTGCTAAATACATTAAGATGAAACAAATACTAAAATATGTCCAGGAGCAAGGGGGAAAAAAAGTTGTGCTGTGTATAAAACGGCAGGGAGGCATTACAAAAACGGTTAAAATTATAACATGGCAAAACATTTCCTTCCCCGTTCTGAGCCGCTGACCTTCGCTAACGCCGCAGCACAATATGGATGGGGTTCCGGCGTTTGAAACGTTTGCTCATTAAAATATGCTAACCGTGTACTTGTGCCACCTACCGTTTGCCGGTCGTTTCAGCTTTCTCAAGGCAAGGTTTTGAACCTCCACAAATTCACATACCACCCAAACAGGCGCCGTTCCTTGCGGCCGGGCGGAAAATCGGCCAGCAAAAATTAACATTCGCTAAAGTTGTTGTTGTTTTTTATTCTTCTCCAGTGTTGTGTTTTGAGGAGGATAACCTTAGAAAAAAAAAACACTACGATACCAAAATACCCATCTCGGAAGGCTTGCCAAAGTCTCGAAGAAAGAGACGCAAAGTTCCTTCCCGCATGCATGGCAAACGGTAAGCCTATTGTGGGGCAGAGCAGATTGAACGATACGTACAATTTAGTGAATCGTATAATTAAGCCAAATTTATATTCAAATCAAAACTGCTTAACATTTATACGACTTCTTTCTCGACGGTTGAAAACCCGTGCAGACCGTTAAAGCGAAG
>KB663644.1:4633598-4669135 GCA_000349025.1 Anopheles minimus | reverse complement strand
TCGACATGTAGAATGTTTCCTTTGTATGGCAAAACTCGACTACCATTCAGGTCGCATACCCTTAAGAATGCAGAAATGTTTACACGTCTTTTTCCGGTACACTGAAGAACTTCTTAAAGTTTATGCCATACATATGTGACCTTCTAATCTTTAAGCACACTCACACACATCCAGATTTCGTACACATGGACCGTGCAAACACGTTGTTCGCCTTGAAGGGAAACATAATTAGCGATCTGAAGAAAAACGCAACACAACATGTCACATGATGATACAAAACACAGTTACTGCTCCTAGTAGGACTAGTGAAACTGGTATTCCAGTATATTACATCGCCTAAAAACCTTCCTCAACATAACAACAGAGACCAGGCGTCTCCAGAAACCAGGCGCCTCCATCGCTTCCAGGAAACCAGGCGCCTCCATTCACCTGTCAACCATTGCAATAATGGAACGCGCAGTTTCTTAACCAGCAAGTGTAAAAAGCAGTACGTAAAACGCGTTCAGCAAGATGTAACATTTTTATGTAACTTTTACAATTTTAAACAGTCACTCACTCTGTCAACAACAAAAAAAGGGTTGCCAATCCGAATGGTGATGGTGAAGGTTAGACGAAATCATGAATCGCTATCTATACTGCCTGAATGTCACACCACACCGAGTCAAAACAAAGGCGGCGTGGCTTTTGTTGTGTTGTTTTATCATCATTCACACCCACCTGTATTTAATGCATCCTCCATTGCGGCTTCTCTGCACCTTCGCTGTACTCGAAAGCACTCTGCTATCATTTGTACAGTTTTGCATTGTCCCACGTTGAACCCACCATTCTCTCTTATCAGTGACATTTTCTTCTGCTTGTTTTGTTTTTTGTTTGTGTTATGAATTTGGCATTCCTCTGTGTTTGTTACTTTTTGTCCTTTCGAGCTCTTTTGTTCTTGCTTCTCTATTCTTACAGCTTGTTGGATGGAAAGGCTTGTGTTATTTTTTATGTTGTCGTTACGTTTTTTTTTGCATTGATATTTTAAATGCGCCATGAACCTCGGTTTCGTTTGCCTACCAAACAAATTGTATCGGAACAACATTGAAGCTGTTGTTGTGATATGCGTTATAGGCTGCGCTATTGAGTTTTTGTTGAATCAGATATAATAATATCTTAATTCTAAAATCAAAGGAAAGAGTTATATTAACCTTCAATAAACATTGATTTTTCCATATAATCAAATATAGCTAGCTAATGCAAAATTTCATAAACACCGCACGTGCGAAAGGCTTGAAAAGGGCCATACTGATAACAAGTGTTGTGGATAGAGCAAGCTAATTTACCGCGATGCAAAACTCTACGGCCAAACTTTCAAATACATTTAGCAGCATGTGTATTGAAATGGTTCCAAGAAATTTATGATTATTAGTTTCCCCGCTCGAAGTTGCTCGGGTTCGCGAGGGCGAAATTTGAGCGGATGACGTTTTTTTAGCAATTGCATAACGTCTTGCTGCGAAAGGGCGCTTGCCAACTGTGGTGGGTGTACGAAAAAGCACCAAACTCTATCGCAAAGGATGTGGGAAAACTACCTCGTGGTATATTCATAATCCTGCGCTCCAATCTACGGTTCTCAATTTTCATCATCAGCCGGCTAGGCAGCATCTGTTCGTTGTTCCAACCTTCGATTGCAAATCATTCCGGTCCCTTTCTACCTTTCGAAGTATCGGCAAATGCAGGCGAATTTCTACGAAGCTCAGCTAGCGCTAGACCCGGGTATCTAAAACACGTGGCGATTTGCTTCGTAAACAAACATCGCGAAGGGTTTCTGATACGTCCCTAGGCCTAGCGTTTCACCAAACGCTTGGATCCCTTACGTTCGATATTCGGGACGCTGGATTAAGGTACGGTGCAAAGAATGGTTTCGGTTCTAGTACAATCGATTGATGAATGGATTTAATCTCAAACTAGTGCAAATCGTGAAGCGCGGATTATTTCTCGTTCGCTTCAACATCAAACACATTCCACGGAATGAATCAATTCCGAAAAGGGAGAATTTTGGGGAATATTATTTTGGACCCAGCTCCCTGTCGAGATTCCGTACCGTAAGATATTTCTACTTCGATCATGATTGAGATTGAGCAATTTCTGAGAACAGCTTGCGATCCCTGAATGTATTGAAATTTGCTCGGTCTTGCTAGCTGATTTGCTTGATGGGAAACAAATTAAGCGAAGGAAATCTGATCTAGGGTATGTTTGCACATGTAACGGTAGAGTTTAGCGGTGCTGGCGGAAGATGATGAAAACTGAAATCAAAATATATGAAACAATTCGATGCAGGCTTTCGTTAATTATTAATTTGTTCAAAAAGTTTCTGGAATCAATAGACATACCGTAGCGCTGGAGATTGTTATTTTTTTAATAAACAAACCAAAGATGGATTTTGGTTAAATTGGGTAAACCTGTCAAACCACAAAAGGAAACCCAACCAACAAGGGTGACCTTCCAACCATCAATTTAACTGCGTTTGACTAGCCCGAAAGTAAACCCATTTTTTCTTACATAGTTTTACTTTTCAATCTTTATTGTTCTTATGGTACTTGGGCATATTTTAAGAATAGAGTGTTTCCGTCAAGTTTCGAAGCCAATCTCAGCTAATCATGTGAATATCCCTGTACATAAACTCTTGTGGTCAAGAATGCACCGATAAATAAGAACCATGCATTTTTCTTCAATCACCGAAAACCGAACGTAAATTATTGACCATCATAATAAAACAGTGAAAACCCTTTCCTGACCTAGATTAGATCTGATTAAAAGATCATAGAATGGATTTTCACTGCAAGGGTGAACTCAACACGCAGCGGTTCAATGTCCTCGTTCATAATCGATTTTTTTTTTTTTGGATCGGACCAGAAGAAGTTAAATCTTGACTAGGATCAAATCAGACGTTAGGAGATCTCCAATATTACATTATTATAGCAAGGCAACTGAAAAGAGATCACCCAAAGTTTCATTTCGTTGAAACCGCTTAAAGATTATTGAAGGATTATATTGAGCTACCAGTGGCCATATTTATGAACTATTATCTTATTGTTCAATATCATAACTGTAAATTATTTCCATAAAACATATACACCATTACAAATTAAAAAAAAAAGTTATTGCTAATATTGGTTTGTTTGAACATATACTAGACAGGTTATGCGAATTGGTCGATTGCACAGAAGATGCCGTTGACAAGGTCATCTGAACTATGTTATTTGGTTCAATATTATCGTTGAAACCCCTCTAAGCATGATCTTTTATGCACTGTTTTCATTAAAGATTTGATAAGAATCGTTATTTAAACCTTCCAATTCGATGGCAAAGCATGGAAACGCTCGGTTTCGCAAGAGTACGGTGAACATTGTTTGTTGGAACCAACTTTTCGCTTTCATTCGTAAAATAAGTCCGCATGATGTGAGTAGCAAGTATCCGCCAACCAAACAACACCACAATGTATACTGTCGCGGTTAACAGAACGGTGTGATGCTTGCACATAAGCTACCCAACACAAAGTTGCCCAAGGCTAGAGTGTATTTGGGACAGGCATTCATTCAATGATGCGTCTGGTTTCCATTGTTCCATTGTTTTTTTTTTATTAATATTTCAAAGAGACAATCACATAACGAAGTATACACTTACACACGTTTGCCATGGTGTAGATGGATTCGATGCACGAGTTCCACTCGCAATCAAGCCAGCCCAAAGATACGACTGTTAACAGAAGACGTTTTTAGAATCGATTGTAGACTGCAGCAGCATGAGTTTCCACTTTGCGATACTGTTTTATGCATGATCAGTGGCTGCGTACTGAATAATTCCGCGTGCAGGCTTTTAACGCATACCCTTCGCCTAGCATCACGATAACAGCTTGATGCGATTTTTTTAGAACTATAATGCAGATATAGTAACACATTTCCTACGATTGCACAGCACCGTCAGCAATTATCATTTATTAATATTAATTAAAATAACTAAAATTATTCTACATTTTGTGAACTGCCGTCTCTTAACTCATGCTATTCACTGAGGTACAGCGTAATTTATCGTGCAGCCAAAACTCAAAATCTTCTTCATCTCAGCAATTTTCATCAACCATCCATCCATCCATCCATCCATCCAACCCAATGCTCGCTCATCCAACCGTTCATCTATTCAGTGATCGACCGATTTAGCACTGTGCACTTCCTCACCAACCACGTATCTACCCCGCACACCGATCGGGAAATCTTACTTGTTCGGTGTGTTTTATACCGGGACGCGTACAACTGCTAGCCTTGCAGAAATTAATCCTTTTACACGCCATTCATCACGCCGATATCAGTGTCGTTACGAATGGTTGCACCGCGTAGCTTAATCGACCCGAACCTGCTTGATTCCATCGGGGCCATGCCCGGCCATGCTTTCCGCAATGCAACCATCGCCGATGCCTTCACCAGCACCATTATTATTGATCCGCTTCCGGGTGGTTGATGCCGGCTGGAGGCGGTTTTATTACCGCGATAGACGCCGTTGATGCCGAGCCAACCGGCACAGGATATGACTACCTTGACGAAGGACGCCTTGCACATCCACTCGCCGCGATCCTACCATCCGCACCCCGATGGCTTTATTGCCATCCTAGACGCTGCACAGCTTCGTGAAGCCGTTCGGAAGACAGCATCTCGCATCCCGTGCACGGTGGTTACTGATCGTTTTCTCAGCAGTTGCCCGGGCTGGAAGAAATGCCAAAATGCTGCGACTGCCGTTTGTTGCTTCCGGTGGGCGCACATTTCCTATTTGATGGCAAGCTACCAAGCGATCCTATTCTCTCGGGGGCCTTTTGTTAGATTTATAGACGCTCAAATGAAGCGATACCATGACAAGGTGGAATTATACGTAATTTCCTCAATGTTTTATGAATTTATTATGTGCCGGCGCACACATCCGCCTTAAAGTAGCTTCGATCGATTTGCGGCACCTACATAACGAGCGAATGGGATATGGGATGCTTAAGATGGGATGAAGTTACGCAGTGGCCAATGTACACCTCGTAAAACGTGTGTAAAATGGTGAGTATTTTTCGAAACTTGAGCTGTATTAATAGTAACTGAACCACTGTAACGCGAAGAGACAGTGAACCTTTCAATAAAACAGTAAATGAAATTTATGCAAAATTGTTTTCCCCAAAATCTACCAAATAAGTTATTTAAAATTATAATGATCAACTGTTTTCAATTCATTGAAATTTTTCGTGGACGGCACTTACCTACGAGGTGATTAAAAACGGAACCAGTTCGTTAGTACACTTTGAGTTTAATTGGTACTAGTGTCAGATATAAATCCTTCCCAAATGTGGTCAGGTTTATCGTTGATCACGTTACGAAACTAGTGAAAACGGTAGCAAAACACTTGCCAATCAAGAGCGATAACAACCAGGCGCAGTACCAGCAGCGGGCAGCATTAGGATGCTTGTGAAATGGAAGCTGTTTAGCAACTGATTAGTGGCGAGTGAAAGGCGAGTGGTGATGGTGCAAGCATCTACTTTTGCTCACTTCTAATTTTCCTCTCGACGCGTTCGCTTCCCTTTCAACTGGCAGCCAGTTTGCCAGTACTGTTGCAGCTGGGGCCCCGGACCGAAACGAGATCAAAAGATCAATTAGCATGTGATGAGTGGTTGATGAGTTTATGTGCATCGAAAGCCAACTCCGGACACGGGCGTTCCGATAAGAAGCTCTTGGCGTAGCTGTGTCGACCGGTCCGGAAGTACAACCGGGCCGTCGATTCGGGGGAGGTAAGGAATGTTGTTCTGCAATCTGATTATACTGTGATTTGATTCCACTAAGATCTGCAATGATGAATGAAGGTAATGTCGGACAAATGTCATCAGCATGTCCTTTATTAGTTCCCCGTACCGGTGATGGGAATTCGGCGCGAGTAATTTTCACAGCAACCAGCATCCGGATGGCATGAGGTTGACAACAGCATGAATGATTTTTTAATGATTCAAGGGTAAGGCGCACGTGCCGTGATGTTTTTGACAGGCACAATTGCTATCGTAATGGAACAATAATCTTAAATCGTTGATTTCGGTTGTGAAGTGCTGCCAGTACTACTAGGTTGTGGACGACAGGTGCGCAAAGGGAAAAAAGCAAAATAATGGAGTATACAGGGAGTATTCTTAGAATATTGCGACTGTTAGAATATTGACAGAACATGTTCGGGTAAGGTAGATAACAAATCAATTCATTAGCACTGATTCGCATTACAGATTGTCTGACCCATCAAAAACTCACGACAAACGCTTTGTTCAATTTTACAAATCGATATTTGAATATCTGTTACGATTAGAATTCACCCGAACCGATAACCAATTCCTCGTGTTCCTTTTATCTAATTTTATTCGAGTACTTCCCAAAAACCTAGATTGAATTCAATTACGTTTTACCTTGCGCAGAACAGATCATCCAAGTAATTATAACGAACTAGCTGAACAATATTTCGCATATATTTAACCTAATCCATCTGGTATTAGTCGTCCCATCACATACACATCACCTGTTCTTACGTAGATGAAAAACAGCCCAACAATATAAATAATTGTACAGAAACACCACCCCCACTTCCATGAAAACGGCATGTTTACCAACGAAATCCTTTACGATGAGATGAGTACCACACTCTACTCACAGCGCGAAACCAACCAAACAATAGCATTTCTACGACCGAAAAGATTATGTGTGCAACCCCCTCTTTTTTCGGGTGTTGATCGTGGGCACTGGTCCGACAGGACAGGTCACGGTTTTTACCCGTTGGAACATGACCAAAATGAGTGAGCACCATTTAAATGAAACGGAAACCATTATTCTCACTGACAATCGTGATTTTCCGAAAAGCTTTAGCTCCGGTTTCACCGAGAAGCAGAATATTAGTTCTGGTGGCAATAGCAGCAGCAGCAGCAGCATTAGTAGAAATAGTAGTAGTAGTAGCAGTAGATCAGTGAAAATGGTGAATGATATGAGTGCGGTTGAATAGAAAAGATATGCCAGGCTTACCCATTTTCCCCATATGCGGGCTGTGCCCGGAGGTTGCGCCTTTCGGGGCAAAGACATGACAAAGCCTGTGCCTTTGGCGACCACCCCCACCCGGGTGGGGGGGATTAGTTGATGTTTGTCCAGGCGTGATTGTTTGTGTCTCGCTACGTGTACGTGTATATGAGTGTCTGCACCAAGCGAACCCCCGGCAAACCGGACATTCTTTCCATGGGTGAACATGGATACGCAAAAAGGTCCTTTCCTTCTTGTTAATACCACTTTTGTTACACTATGTTTGTGCGTCCCAGTGTGTGGGTGTGTGTGTGTGTGTTTCTGGTAAGGACATGTTTGGCCTACGTTTCGGTCTTTCAGAACGACTGAATAAATCCTTTAATCTGATTTTTAGAATCCTCTACATTTCGACACAGCACTCATATCCCGGCTGCAGGAGGACCCTTTCTTCCGTTTAAAACTCGTTAGTATGATTCCCACACGCATTGTATTTGTCCTAATCCTTTGTCTGTACTTTTGCGGGTGATACAAATTTCATACCACATACGGAAAGTTTTCAATCCCCGCCCTATCACCGCCGGCATCGTTGCCGTGGGTTTCCGGCATTGAAACCGGCATGGTCCGTGACGGTGTGCGGGAATGCATGACCACCACCACCACCACTTTGCCGGAAAAACGGGAATCGTACCGTGGGTTGATCATTTGTTTCGTGCACACATCAAAGATGACGATTATGGCTAGGTCCCAGTTGACGTTAAAACATGTATATTAAGAGCAAACCACTGTAACGGCCACTCGTCATCTTACGAGGTCGGATGGGGAATGCTCGATTAGCCTCAAAAACCTAACTGTGAGAAACAAACCTAACAATGCTCCGGTATTTTTTTGCTTGTTTAATCTGGCCAACGATTACCTCGTCCGGATTGTACGGTTTGATAGGGAGTACGCATAAAAAGAACGACACACACTACGAGAGCCGGTTTCATTCACTCATATGACTTGCTCTAATCGCTAATTTGTTGCCACCAACGACTGATTTCCATCGTGACACCGTGGACTACAACGCACCTCGTTGATGGGTTGCATCAGTTACAGCAGGCTTACGTAGGATGGTTTTAATGGATTTGCTTGTTTTGTTTTTTTTTTTTGTTTTTTCACTTGAAATGCTTTTGGGGTGCTTTCATCACGCCCGGCTACCTGAATGGAAAAGGACCCACCCGGATCGTGTAAAGCGATAAAAGCAACCTGCAGGGCATCGCGAACCCCATGAATATGAGTTTAATTAAAAACGCACTCGAATGTAAACTGGGTATAGCATCCGTGATGTGAATCGGTGGCAGCTATCCTATCGTCCAAGTGTTGTCAGCTTGCCCGTGGAAAAACTGGACTGTTGATAAATCGATCGATAAGGTTGGCGGTTACAGTGTGATGGGTTGGCGTGTTTTGCTCAGAAAAATGAACATTTTGTTTTCCAGCATTTCCATGAACGATAGAAAGTCAAGAATTTGATAATTTGTTGTATGGTCAGGGGAGTTCCAAGTGCTGGTTGGATTGAAAACGAGTACTGAAATTTCGCTTGTCTAACATTAATCCACTTTTTTTGGGTCCTCATACTGTGAACATATTTCTTTACAACTTTGCTACCTTTTAAATATTATTCTGAACGTTTAATAAATGCACCCACCGTTTTTACACAACAGGACCGATTCCAAATCTTATATTGAACGTTCGTTTAAACGTTTATTATACTACCAAGCTGTAAACAAATCAAGTCAATTTAACCTAGGCGTGCCAGTGCACTTCGAATGGATTTAAAGATTAAAAAAGTTGTTTTTATCCTTACCTATCTACCTTGAAGGCCAGAACTCATCTCTGACAGAATTTTGTCTTCAGTTAATCAGTTTATTCGTTATGAGTGTTTCGTTCAAGCATTAGAGTTATTTATCATCTATCCTTTTATGATTTAGTTAATCTATACGGATAGTTCTGCTTGGTAATTATAGTAAACATATAATGTTTGGTCTATGAATTTGGATAATACTGTTCAGAAATCATAACAACTTTGTAACCTAGACTAGCAATAGCTAGCTGGATAATTGGACGAAATAAATATAAATGTTATAATAAACAGAACAAAATATTTACATAGCTTTACCGTTTACAAAGCTCATCTTTGGTATAAAAATTATGTTACGTTATCTTGCTTGTTGGTAAATAGTTTTCAACAGTCATGGCTCCACAGAACGGAACATTATATTCAAACCTGTAATTGGTACACGATCTTTATGTGCGTAAAATAACAATACTTCTTATAATTACTTCCCCATCCCAACATCATCAGGTAATACCTTTCATACCCGAGTGCATATCTCTACAGCACGATGGAATGTTCTGTAATACAATATCACGTAGCTCCTCACAGCCCTTGTACGGTAGTACGGCTGCACTTTCAGAATTTCTGATGCACCACTAACGAGAAGCATACATTCTGTCCCATTTCTTCATAGCCGCTCGCGCATACTCTAGGTGCACTTTAAGCAACTACATTTCTGAGCAGAGTACCTTCCATTTGGTGTTGTAGAACAAACTTTCCCCGAGATCGAGCTTCCGCTAGGGAAGATGAACACCAACACCACCATCGCCGCCAAGTGTCTGATGCTGGCGCGAACGCTATGGGTATCCCTGTTTAAAATTGCATCCATTAAAAGCGTTCAGCAAAGTTTCAACTTATTCCCTGAACGCTGTTTTGCGTGCTGGCGGAAAAGATTCCTTAACGCTGCTTTAATTATTACCACATTAGCATAAATAAAAACTTTCCCCCGCATTAGTGAGGCGACGCTCGTGGCCGTGACGGGTACAGGCCTGTCACGGTAACTGGAAGGTGAGAATTTTTAATGCATTTTTGTTTAGCTCCTTTGTTGCTGTGAAACCTAGATAGTGTCAAAACATTCATTGTTGAAAGTTTCGTTAATGATGATGCTTTTTTTTTGTGTATATCGTGACGTAGGTAATGAGAAGCGCGTTGGGTAATTTTTTTCAAAAACTGATGACTGATATGGAAGCTAAGTATCATCTTTTATCTGTCTATTATGTAGCGGCAAATGAGGTTCCTTCAAACTTTGCTTAAAGAACGTTGGTAAACAATTGACAGCAGCGTGTCAATTTTTCCACAACGTTTCGTCACGGGCTACCTTGTGGTAGGCCCAGTGAGACCATCGCTAGCGCTCGAGAAATGTGAGACGAAGTTTGTCTTTCTTCCGCGATGTGCACATACCTTTCGGATTCAATTTGCATGGAAAGTTGCGTCAAACTTTTCCCTCTTCGTCTACATGAACTTGGCTCATAATTTTAAAGTTTGTCGTACTTTGCGAGTAGAACATCCTTGTTTTGCACCACGGGTCAAGAATCGGGCAAGATTATGCTCAGTCTATGGGAAGCTGCTGGAATCCGTCGAAACTACATTCCTCATTGAAGGCAAAAACACAGAGAAAAAAAAGCTGCTCATACACACAGTAGTGCGCAAAAAAGAAAGCCGGAAAATGTTAAGAGATGTTAATGGTCATGATAATCCGCATCCAACGGATCCGTCGAGTCTCGTCGTGTTACCGCCGCGCCGACAAGCAACAGCATGAAACTGCGCCACTCTCGCTTACGTTGTTGCTGAATGATAGGTTAGTCTAATGCTGAATCAACTATGAAATAGTATAGCACATCCTGCCAGCAGTACGGTACAAGAACCACACGAAAACTTGCTTCTCCACTTGTGTCTTTTTCTGCTGCTAAATACATTAAGATGAAACAAATACTAAAATATGTCCAGGAGCAAGGGGGAAAAAAAGTTGTGCTGTGTATAAAACGGCAGGGAAGCATTACAAAAACGGTTAAAATTATAACATGGCAAAACATTTCCTTCCCCGTTCTGAGCCGCTGACCTTCGCTAACGCCGCAGCACAATATGGATGGGGTTCCGGCGTTTGAAACGTTTGCTCATTAAAATATGCTAACCGTGTACTTGTGCCACCTACCGTTTGCCGGTCGTTTCAGCTTTCTCAAGGCAAGGTTTTGAACCTCCACAAATTCACATACCACCCAAACAGGCGCCGTTCCTTGCGGCCGGGCGGAAAATCGGCCAGCAAAAATTAACATTCGCTAAAGTTGTTGTTGTTTTTTATTCTTCTCCAGTGTTGTGTTTTGAGGAGGATAACCTTAGAAAAAAAAAACACCACGATTCCAAAATACCCATCTCGGAAGGCTTGCCAAAGTCTCGAAGAAAGAGACGCAAAGTTCCTTCCCGCATGCATGGCAAACGGTAAGCCTATTGTGGGGCAGAGCAGATTGAACGATACGTACAATTTAGTGAATCGTATAATTAAGCCAAATTTATATTCAAATCAAAACTGCTTAACATTTATACGACTTCTTTCTCGACGGTTGAAAACCCGTGCAGACCGTTAAAGCGAAGTAAAAAAACAACCCCGAAAACCTAGTGGCGATTTTTTTTTGTTCGTTGTTGGTAGGATCAATGATTTTTTCTCACCTACCACCAACCTACATTCGCACCTGTTCCGTACTGTACCTGGCGTAAAGAAAGCGAGAATTGGCATAAAAATGTGACGGGTTTAAAACGTATATGAGAATGCCCGAGATCGTGCGCGTGTGTATGTTTCCGCTTGCTGTGGAAAAGTTCATTTCCATTAGATACGGTTTTTTGAGAAAGAAATTTTCAACGCTTTGAATGTAAAATGTATGCCAAAGTATTGAATAAAGATTGCCAGCTGTGACTTCCTTTCGGGTCAAAACGGACCATTTTCTCAAAGTTGGCTGGCTGAAAAGTTTAGCCAAACTTAAGCTGCAGGAAAGGCAATTGGACAAAAAATGATGTTTGAAGAAAATAATTCGAAATAGTGTGGGTAACGCCGTACAGACTAGAGGGTTGAATTTTTTTCCAGGGATTTGTTTGATTCCAACTGTTTGGCATTTTGTTTTTAAATTTAGTAGAAATAGGTTTTAAATCAAACAATGCGTTTGCAAACATAATTTAATTATATAAAAATATAATTTATTTTTGTAAAAACCGCCAACATTGACAATCCATCAAATTCCCAAACACGTGGTACATGTGCAACTGGTGATGGTTAAATGATTACTGCACATTCTATAGTATGCAATCAGAATGGGAAGTGTTCAGAAAGACTTCAAAATAATTAAGGAAAAAAAAGCTAATGGATTCGCTTCGAGTTCTTTGAAAACATTAAAATTGCAATACTTCTCAAATGCTTTATCAATTAGATACACAAACTATACCGATATACCGATACCTATACCGATATTGCATAGTTCTTGGTTATTCATCAGGTGGTATTAACGAACCAATTTTCTAGCTTTTTTCTAAAGTTTACTTAAAAACATGACGCCGATAACATGTAGTACGAACTAATTATTGATGACGTTCCGATCATAATTGGGAGCATCATTTGACACTAAAGTAAGTATACTTCTCTCAATTATCAAAACTATCATCTTGACACGGTTCCAACCTACGCCAGCACTACTCCTAACCACGTTCGCGGTTTCTACTATTTGGTAATGGATCGCACTGACGGATAGCACCACCCGTGATGGAGATGTAGATTACATTACGATGGAGCTACGGTAATGTTTCAATTTGGATAATTTTATTCCTCCTTATTACAATCCCTACGAGAAATCTTTCCCCGGTTCGAAGCTTCAGGGCGGTTTGGGTATGCTTTCCAGGCGACCCTCTACTTGTTCTCCCGGATCCAGGTTTGGCGGTTGTGCACGATAGTGCCGGAAATATAATTTATTAGAGCGTTTTCATCCACCCCGCACCATTTTTGTTCCAAAAACGTTGAACAGCATATTTAACTACCTCGAGGAAAATGCGGGGAAAACATTTCAATTACGCTAAAATTCGTCTTCAGTCGGAGCTGGAGTTCGGTTTCCATAGGGCTTCAAATATTAGAGGCTCTGATTTAGCGGATTTTATGATATTTCGATCGGAGTTCCATCACCTCATCAAAAACAAATAGATTATAATAATGGCAGCGTAATGTGCGGTAATTTTCATTTTCATACAAAATAATTGTGCTAATTTAAGTACAAAATAAATGTTTTACGAATTATTACACAACAACTCAACCAACCTGTACAGAATGCTCTTAGTGAACAATTTTTCAGCTTCTTGCTGCTCGAACCAGATTTTCTAAAACGGCCCAAATCAAATTATAAATTGTTGGGTTCGAGCAGATTCTTCAGCGTTTGCAATACAAACGATGTTCGTTAGCACCGCACACCGTATTTCTCTTCGCCAGCATAGGAAAGGCCCGGCAGACCAGAGGCTGTCAACGATTGCAGCGTGATCGTTAGCCAACTACCGAAAAAGTCAAATAATTTGATGGGTTTGGTGAAAAGTTCTTATCTTTCGCTGTGACCCCGAACCGTACACGATCGCTACGGAAATCGCTTGGAATCGTTTGAAATTATTACCTCAACTGGAGACGGATTCTCGAATACTGGGGCAGAGCAAAGGAAAGGCAAAAGGGTGACCAAATTTTCACACGACAAAGTTCATCTCAAGACAAAGTTCCGATTTCTCGCACCCGTTCTCTCCCGCTGCTGTTTTGGTGCTTTCCCCAACGTGACGGTGGTGTTTGGTTTGTTTTTGTGTGCCAAACAACTCACACACGCACCAACGTTCAAAAACACACACACACACACACCACTGTATGTGTGAGTGTGGATGCCACCCCCGAGTATGTGTGACACGGAACCCGAGCGGTTTCTAGCATCCGCTGCAATTTCTGAAGTGAAAGCAGAAGTCTCTCCTATCCATTCATCGGACCAGCTACGGGGCACACGAAACACAGAACCATTTGGCGTTCTGGCAGAATGGCACTAAATAAAGCCTAATAACAGTGCTGCAAAGGGAAAACACATAAATACATCACAAATTAAGTGGAACACTCCCGTCTCGCAAGCAGTGCCCATCGGTGAAGCCAACCATTTTCCGACGGCAACAACCTCACCCAGTGTATCTGCTGTTTGGTCGGGCGAGTAAGCTGCCGGAGGAGACGCGTTTCAATTGGATTCCATGCACAATGTTCAACCGGCCGGTGCAATCGTGCTTCGGGTTGTTCTCGGAAATACCTCGATAGGATTCTATTCAAAGCAGTAAAGTACTGCCAGCTTCAGGCACAGGGATTGCCGTCACCCACTCACCTACCCGGCCAACCTGGTTTACTGGAACCAGCCAAACGAAGAAAAAATCAACATGACTCCATCATTCAATCTCTCCCGCTGGACCACTAGCCTTTAATTCGTTTATTTCGGAATACATTTGGACGTCTGTTAACGATAACATTCTATGGACTCGCTTTTGTGGGCGCAATTAGTTTGAATTCTTTACCAAAGCTCAGTTCGAAACACTTCACGCAGAAGTTTGGAAAATATAACACCGTTTCAACATTTTACAGCAACTTTTTCAGTTTTCCTCTAGCGGACCTTGGGGTGGAAAAAACCCGTGTCCATGAAAATGTCCCCATTTTACACCCGAAGCATCGGATGGTGTTAAAACAATTCATTAGCATAATTGATTCAGTGAATTGCTGAGCACCCATTGCACCAGCTTCCTTAACGAACATAAAATCATGCACAACATTAGATTACCCCGGGACTGACTTAAGCCACAGCCAGATTGCTCCAACCCAAATGCAACCGTTCAGTTTTGCCAATTGTAATCTACGATCAATGGTGGGTTTTGTACATTTACCCATCGGTTTGCGTTATCTCTTCCGAGCATTGAAAGCTGATCCCGCAACCACACCGAAATGCGTGTGCGCTCCGAAACGAAGGGTGCAAAGAAGATTGAATCTATAAATTTGGTCTAAATTGAGAAAGTAAAAGGATTACGAAAACCCAAAACATAATTTCCCATCGGCTTTGTCGGTCTGCTTACAATGTAGCATGTTGATTATCATCCGAACGTAAGATTACCAATACTAAACTCTCAAGAAGGGAGGACATGTGACTTGACGTTCTGCCAGCGATGGAGGTGAGGGAGGGCGTGGATGGTGGTGGTTCCATTTCTTGATATGACCAATTCGTTAAATTGATTTCGAAAGGATTAATGGATGCCACTTTGGTATGGAGAACCCGGAGAGGTGGCCACATGGTGAACCACTTTGCCGACAGCTAACCGTTCACAGGCCTAATTGCACCCACTGCCAACGCGCCCGTTCGATGAAGCGGCACTCGAACGACACCGACAGCGATGATCCTTTCGCAGAGGGTGACTTTTCATTCTCACACAAGCGCAGCCCAAGAACATACCGATAAGCGGGCAGTACTGAATGGAGGAAGTATTATAACATGCCCCTCTAATTTGAGCCCATGATTTGGGATCGGTCTCGGAGGACCAGTTTTTATCTGACGCTGCAGGGAACAACACAAACGACGCTCCTCAGGAAGGTTACAACGGGGTGGTTAATTTAGGGAACGGGGAAAAGGGGAAACTTTTCCGGTGGCCTTGCTTGTGGCCAATTAACAAATGTTTAATTTAATCAAGATTTGCCATTTGAATCCAATTTAAAGTGGTTGGTAATTAATTTTCATTCTTATTGACTGGATTATCTATCGGCGGCACCAGTAGTGGAAGTTATACAAAAAGAGGCAAGTGATATATTTTACGTTAGTTCTAGCAACATTATATGAAGTACTTAATTCCGTTTCTTTAGAACGAAATGCTCACTGATGTTTCTTTTCGAATTTTAAAATACAGTTAAAGGTTCCACATTATTCCTATTATATCATATTTTGTGAGATCTTATATCCAGCAGTATCACAGTGTATTCATCATAAGGGTGTCATAAAAAAAATACTACCAATTGTACCCATTATAATTCATATGATTATTGAGTGGTGGTGGAAAAGTACCGATATCGCTTCTGGACCATTCCCCGCAGGACTGTTTATTCTGTTGTAGGAAAAAAAGCCAGACACGATAGAGAAAGAGAGATAGAGAGAGAGCGAGAGAGAGAGAGGGAGAGAGAGAGAAAAAACGATACATTACAGCCCATCATGCCTACAGCCTCTTGAAAGTTTTATATCACATAAGAAAAATCTGTTTCTTCAGAAAATATCACATAAATTATAAAGATGTGTTCATAGTCCCAAAAGTGCCTAGAAAATGTTTTAACTTTGAACGAAATTCCCAATTACTACACGCCAAGACGACGATATATGTATGTAGAGATTAGATTCCGGAATAATTGCTGTGGCTTTACTAGTTTATTGATACTAACTGATCGATGATTCTTCCCCGCAAGGAGTTTACACATTTTTACATATATTCTTTGTGGATGATTGCTTATGTATGCAAATGCAAGACATTCATCAACAAGCTTATTTAACATAAATTCATCATGCTGCAACGCACCATATTTCATCGGAGTACAATTATTGAAGAAATAGATTTTCTGTTTTCTAAATAAAAGTTCCATTGTTTTATAATGTTAAAACAACCACAAGTATCGTTCCATTAAGAAGCCTTTTTATGTGTGTTGCGAGTCTCCTTAAAGTGCTCACAACCTTTGGGTATATTATAACTGCATTTCGAAACCCAATTCCGAAATGGCACGATTAATCTCCAGAGACTGGAGTTACGGTTAGCGGGAGCACGTATCCTGCTCATACACTCCCCATCCGGCCTAGGAGTCGTCCCATTTATTCCCTATGCTTTTCACATATATGGTGCTATTGTTGTCTTATAAAACCTACTTGCGCCAAAGACAAACCAATAGCAGTCGTTTAACCAGATCGAATTAAAGCAAGATGTGTTCGAGGAAAAAATACCATAAAAAACCATAAAAACACCACACTACCCAACGTTATATGCATGGTACAAAACCAAAAACCCGTTGGAGCCGTAGAACAATCATGTATACTTGTGGTTATTTTTGTTCCTTCCTTTACTCCTAATATTGTTCTGTTTCACACCTTGGGGCAACACGTTCGCTAGCCGCACCTGCTAGAGTCTGTAATAACAATTTGGGTGGTTCGGAACGATGCCGGTCTTACGTTTTCCGCCGGCACTATCGTGGCACTATTCTGGGCCGGCTTTACCAGTGTGCGCGCTACACTATCTCCAGTGTTTGCCCCCCAGAATCGTCGTATTTTCACCAACACCGGGCACCCGTACGACGGTCGATTGCAGCTGGGAGAGGCTTTAATTTTTACTTTTATTCCTCTCCTCGTTATCTTAACGGCTTCATAGTGGCCCAAATGGTGTAGTTGTGAAAGGTTTCGCTCGTGACTGTTGTTATCCTTTCCGTGCGGAGCGTCGAATGCCTTCATGCGAACGAAGTGCGCGTTGGAGAATGCAGACGACGGCAGGAATGTTGCCTCGAATTGTTCCGAAACAACTTAAGCTTGCCCAAATCCCACCAAAAAACCGCCCTTCCCTTTCGCAAACGGAAAAAGGATGGGTGATCTTCGGTTGCCGGCCAGTGCCAAGAAAGTAGCGAAAGGCAGGATAAATTAAATGAATTTATTATACAGAAAATTGGATCTTTCCACTGTGGAAAAACCGGGCACATTCATTCGGTTCGTTCGGGAAGAAGAAATCGCACAACTACAGATCCTCTCATCGGAGGGGGGACCCGTTGAGAATAGGCGCTCGTAAGGCACTTGCTAGTGGTTCAGCGGAGATCGGTGGGATACCAAACGGTCACTTTGAGTTGAGGCGAACACATGAAGTCATGTCCGGGGTGTCTCCTCCCTCAATCTCCCCTTCTCATTCGGATCGTGGTTTAACCGGGTGCTACATTTTTCATTGCATAAACTGTTTGGGAAAGTTTGTCATTCCCAGTAAACTTTGCAGCGAACGGGAGGATCAAATAAATTCATTCTCAATCCCTTGGACAAGGGCAGACTGCCAGCGTTAGGTTGGGAAAGTAATGTAGAACACATGGCCGTATATCCTGGCTGCTACTTAGTTTCGTTCGCCAACTGTTACCAGGAAGTTTCCCGTGTTTCCCTTTATTTTTATTTTTTTGAGCCGCTGTCGCTGTAGGCTCTAGCTCGTTGGTGCAAGAAGGGAGCTGTCAGATGTGGTGCTGGCAAAGGTGGACCACGGGACTAGCATCGCATTCCGAACTGTACTTTGGCATCGGCAGCGGACGGTCATTTCGGTACTGTGCCACAAATGAGTATCGAATTCCTCTCGAACTCAGAACTGATGATTCGTGGGTTGTTGTTTTCTAGCACACGCTGGTTCTCGCTTCCGTTACATTCCATCACGAAACACAATGCTTGATGGCGAGTCCTTGACTGGCCCTTGACCAGCCCAGTGTTTCGTCCTTTCAACGAAGCGAATAAATTAACCGCTCCCACTAAGCCGGCAAACGATGGATGCATGGCAGGGTAGGTGACAGCTACCCGCGGAGCAACTTCAGAACGTTCGGCAAAGCTTTCCGTCATGTCACGGTGAACGGTAATGAGACCGGCAGGCGACCGAACGGATGCCACGAGCAGGAACACTAAAATGGTGAAGAAAAATTAGGCAAACGGAAATGTTAACTCCAATGACAACGGACGGTCTCTCCGTCGCACCGTTACATCGTCAAGAGGCCTTTTTTCCGGTGCCGAATGACACACGTGACATGATTCGCTAATGAACGACGTAAATGGACAAATTGAAATAACGATGTTCCGGGTCGGATGTTGATCGAAAATCACGCTTCACCATGGTTAAATTAGGAGCGCGGCCGACATTCGGCGCACAGCGAAGCGGGCAAACAGGTGGGGGGGAATGAAATTCCACCCCGAAATTGTTGTTTGTGGAGATGTTTTCGTCATCAGGACACCAGCGAACCGACACCAGCGAAAAACAGATTTTATTCCAACGACGATGATGATGAAAGATTTGATGCATGGAGTAGAAGGAAAAAGTAATGACGCTGAACTTTTTTACTGTGCAAAAGGTCTTGCGAATCTTAAACAGAATAAAAGAATAATGTTACACATTTTCAAGGCTGCACGGTAATGTACAAACGTGATTTTTTTGGAAACATATTACGACAGAGAAAACTAGGGTCTACATTTAGCGACAACGATGTTGTTAAATAGCATTCACTATAACATGGATGTTATAATACTTGTGTTATTTGTGTAATTACATTTGAATTTTGAAGAAACTGAAGAAATTCAATGCGGCGACAGAAAAAGAAATAAGTAAACAAAAAATAACTACATAAAATCTCCCAACAAAACGATCTTATCTCTTCTAAATCTAAATATTTTAGATTTATATTATTTAGATTATTTTTTATATCTTCTAAATCTAAATCTCTATATTTTAGAAAAATTTTAGCAGCGCATGACGTTTCAAAAAATTAAAATTACCCAAATCCAACAAACGAATACTCTCAAGTAAAGATATCGAATAGAGTGTTTTAAAAAATATCAAACATCAAGATACAAGAAGTCTCGCATTTGTATAAAGAGCTGTTAAAAAAATTACTTTTGAAACTTGATATCAAACATATCGTTAACAGCGAATAACTGGTTATTGTGGTTCAGCTATATAATATGGAAGAAAAAGTTTTTTTAAAGTTTCCAAAATTATAAAAGTATAAATTTTTATTCGTTATTTACTTTGTAAATTCTTACATTCATGTATCTCGTGTATTGCAAATCATCAAAATCAATTGGTATAGGATTACAAAGGTTTCGTTTGTTGCCGTAATATCGCTACTTAGTAGTTTTATTTTCGTATTTGTACAATTTTTATTTAATATCCTTTTCCTTTTTACCTCTCCAGTTCACTCCGTTCAACTGCTGCAACCGAACAGCGTTTAATGAGACGGTTCCAAATTCAATGCACCGAAACATTCAATTCCATCACCATTCAACCACACCTCAGCCGTTAATCAATGGAAAGTAGCTCGGTCTGCTTTAAACCGTTCTTAATGCGCTTTACGTGACCGTTAGCTTCCCGAGTACCGTCACACTGGCGTACAGATATCGCCCGGGTCCGGGAGAGGTTCACATTTGCCGAGGCCACAGGTCGCCTGGATGCTGCTGGTTAAAGATTTTAATAGGATTTCCTGGATGAGTAAATAGCACACCGTCCCTGCCACACGTTCTCTCTAGCACCGGTCGCCACAACAAGCTTGCCACGTGGCCATCTGACGTTGCTGTGTATATGTGTGTGTGTGTTGTTGGCGCACCCCGGTAGCGCTATTCTTCTTCGATCAGCTCGGTGCGGTTTAGTGACGGTGCGAAGCCATTAATGCTTGGGCGAAAATCGAAGCAGAAACATTTTCGCCATGGTGCGAATGCAACATTTCAAGACTTAATGGGATAATGGAAACCATTTCCAGCCCGCTCAACCGATGGTAGCCCCACCCATCCGTCCGAACCGTGCCATCCTGTCCCGGGGTAGGAAAAAGGTAGGCAGTTGATGGCAACTTGCGACCGTTTGCGTAGGGCGCTATGGGTCGATACTTGGATGTGAGAGTGCATTATATTTGCACTACATCTACAATGGCCATCGAGAGGATCATCAGTTATTCATATCTCTATTAAGCCGGAGAAAGCAATGGATATAATAATCGTAAACGTCCGAAACAAAACCATAAACATTGTACCGAAGAGGCTGCACCAAATCGAACGATGGTGGTGGTGTGGCCATATCCGTCTGTGGGCTCGACCCGATGTTTTACGTAGGGAACGATGGTTTGCTGTTGAAAATTTATAAACAAGATTTTTAGATATAAAATAAATATATTTTACAAGCTCAATTCTCGGGCACTTCCAAACGTTCGCAAATTACGCTGTAACTTTCCTGAACACACAATACATGCAATTGGATTCACACATGCTCGCTATGGCGCACGTTTACTTAAGCAAGCAAAGTAATCTCGGGCAGAACGAATACGTGATCAAGTACAGTACTCTGTTTAACTGCCATACGGACGCTCCACAGTTGGTAATGAATTTTCAAATTAACACGAATTATGATATCGGACCGAAACGGTCATTCCAGTGGCGAACAGGCACAATTGCACACCAGAGTGACAGACTTTGCACCTTCTTATGGCACGCTGTATAGAATGCGAGTGGCGATATGTGTTTACCGCGCGCATGATGGCACATTTCCCAGCAGAATCATTGAAGCCTTTTCGAGCCTAACACGGAAGGTCCGGCCCACCCAAGAATGCACCAGACATGGCAACGTTCCGTTAAGCGTCAGCTTCATAAATACCTCAAAAGCCACCGCGGTGTACGGTTGCTCACAAAACGGTACACCCGGGTGACCCGCTGGGGTCGATGTGAGTGTTTGAGAGCAAAACCGAACCGTACGCATTCCGTCTCCCATTTCCCAGCTCATCCAGGGCGGTGAGACGGAAGTCTGTTGGTTTAAAATTATGAACGAATTTGTGTCTCAATCAGGGCGCGCATTGTGTTCCCTCACACCCCGGGTTTCCCAACTGTGGCAGTTGGCAAACCGACGGGAAATATACGTTCAGCGGTTTTGGAGCATCGGTCGATTTTATGCTTCATTCGACAGGCCCTGTCCCGGACGTGGACCGTTTGTTTACCCATGTAGTGACCCGCGCTAACCGGGTACCGGGCAGTTTCGTACGGTTTGCATCCGATCCGCATCCGCAGTTTTCCGCGAGCTATTAACATGCTGCCGGTTTATCCTGGTCGGCAAGGGGTGGCCATTGTTGATGGTAATGATTTTAGTGTTGACTTAAGCAAACACCGTACACGGAACGCCATCTTCGGTATGAGTCGGGCGTGAGTGAAACGTTTTCGGTGGCGTTTAAAATGCTACTAAATGCACCAGTCGGATGCAAACTGATCGAGTACATAAACAGTACGCAAAATTTTCACGCACAATATCGATTGCGGGCAAATGTGACGCTCAAAAGCGTACGATGCATGTTAAGCGTTGAATTGTGCGTATATGAACGAGTTGCTTCACGCCACACAGAGTTTGTTCAAATAAAATTGTATCATTATATCATCACAAAAAAACCATTTAATAAACGAACGGCTAACACAAATTATGTATTTCAATAAGGTGCTTAAGCAACAAGGTTAAAGCCGACATACATAAAGAAATTAATGCATAAAAACTGTTAACAGTTTGATTATGATAGTTTAAAGAGGTAGCTTTATTCGCACTGTTTCTAGACAAATAAAACCGGATGCTTTGTTCCATAATTTTTTTACAAAAAAATATTCTTTAAAAAAAACTTCAAGTCCGTCATTTGGGGCAGATGGCATTAGTTGGTCGAGAATGCTGTTGACATTGTAGGGGATAGAATATTGTTGGAAAAAATTCACGCTGAATAGCTTCTAATTAGACTATTCTGTCATGTAGACACTATGACCAACTTAAAATTGTATTTGAACGTTGTAAATTGTTCGGTGAACAACAAAATACATTTTACAGTTTATTTTTCAAATGAATTCATTAGTGATGTGCTTATGAATCTTCTTAGGGAAATCAATCATATGAAACTTTAGTTAAGAGTCAAGCAAATCTTAAACCGACCCTCAAGGTTCATGGTTCAAGATTTTGAAAAAAGTTTCCCAGTTGTGCTTGTCATTTACCAATACATAAATAAGTCTAAAATTTCCTTTTTTTTTGCAACTCTTCTAATTTATAGTCCTTGAGTATTGCTTGAAACGTTGATTGCATGCCTGTAAACAAAATTAGCTTGTAATTATTATACTACTGTCAAAACTATCAAGTGACGATCCCTGGAGCAGTACCACGAGATTACGCTAGAGAGTGCCCGATACGAGTGATCGATGGCAAAGGGCTCTTTTTCGAACACGGTAAATTAAAAATCGGCAATAAATTTGTACATCGTTTACAAGAAGTAAACCCTTAAAGTTTTGCTGTACGACCATCCGAAAATCGACAACTACCCTTCTATAAAGATAGAACCATGTTCTAGAACAGAAGTTAGTTAAGTAGAATTCGTCAATTTAAAAATGTTCAAACATACACAATTTGAAGGAAATCACATCTTAAAAGATTCGAGCATTTCAAAAAGCGGTCAAAAGTTATCTACATGTACAAATTTATTCGGATTAATGCATTTGAATAAAATACATCTAGCATAAGAATATATTTGGCGCATTAACTTAGCAAATCAATTGACCCCATCATTTGTTATTAACTAGAGATTCAACGATATACTTATTGCCAACCAAACTACGTGAAATGATATTGTATTCCATGAAATTCTTAGTACTATTTCTTGCAATAAGGATTTTACTATTGCGAAAATTTCGGCTCGAGATTTGCAACGGATATATTTTACAAAATCAATATTCTATCTAAACATTTGGATGTTATGAAGCAACCGAACCCACAAAACTTCTCCAACCGAACATAGGTAAACAGAAAGTCAATTCTTAGTACATCCGAAACATGGCTGCTTAAATGCCGAGAATGCCCAGCATCCGTCAAGAGCGCAAAGGAACAAAAAAAAGCTTTTCGCCAGGAATTTTAAACCCAACCAGTTGTGAGTGAGGCTGGCGAGTAAATAAACCTTTCACCCGCCTGCAACCGTTCTTTCTTTGCCTGCACACCGACCACCCGTAAGGTTTCGAATGAAAAATGTCAATGCGCACAACACAGCTGCCCGGATAGCTGGCAGCTTGCAGTGGAGCAACTGGCAATCGAAAAGAAATGCGTCTTCGTTAAGATGCTCGTGCTAAGCAGGGTTCTGTCCGGCAAGAAATGGCCAGAAGCAAAGTAAATAAATTTCACCCAATCACTCACAGATTGTTTTTATTGAATCGAAACAACAAAATTGTATTCTGTAAAAACACTTCATGCGTTCGGTGGTGTTTCTTGCCGAAGCTCCCGTTTCACCAACTGCCTTATCGGATGGCTTCCCGTACATACGACTCGGGGTTCGCTGTACAGGTTCTTTTTCGAATCTGTTTTTTTTTTTGGGTTTTTGCTTTAATTTTTCTTCCTCTCTGTCAATCCTTCGAGGACCATTTGCAGAGAGTGTCTTTTGCAAGTCAGTGAGCGGGACGAACTCGTTGCAATCGCGCCAGCATGTGAACACGGTTGGCAACCCTGTGTACCGTGCCAGTTTTACTTGACGTGGCAGATATTGGTGAACGCGTCAGTAACGATACACCGAGCGGGAGAAAGTCGATTCAGCAAATGTTGGCCATTTACTGGCAGCAGTCTCAAACATTGGCAAAACGTGCTCCCATGACTGCTGATGGAAATGTAATCTAATAAACGGCAATGGGAGGTAGCCCATCGTTTCTCGGGAAGAACACGCCGTCCAAGGTACGAGTGATTTATTTGTCCAACCCAAACACCCATCCGAATTGTGCGTTCCTGGGCATGGGCCAGAAAGCCATGAACCATGAGCTCACAATGTACGGAATTGTTTGAACATTTTAACACGTTTACACTACGGTAACGGAAGGATTACTTGCTCGACAGCCATTGCTCTAATGGTTCTTGTTGGGGAAAGCTCACAGAAGCGATGTTATTTTTTCTGAAATGTTCTAAAGCTCGGGAAAAAACTAAAATCTTCGAAAATGACCATACGGTTCATTATTGTTAAACTCTTTTGCTGTTCAACTATTTGCAACTTTCAATAACATCCAGTTCGAATAATTTAAGAGAAGGCCACCTTTGTACAGAAGTCGATTTTTTTATTAAATAAGTTATAAATTTATGCTAGAACTATCATTTTATAGTACTTATTTCTGTTTACTCCGATAAAGAAAAACCCGCACTACAATCATTTCTCAAAAGGACAATTAATTAACTTGCATCGGTTTATGGAAATTTGTCACTTAAGGTACATCGTTACCTGGGCTGGAAGTTTATGGGGACCATTTCCATATGCATCCACCGTTGTTAAGAACAGTTCACCCTTACCGGAAGATACCAAAACATCGGCCATAACTTTTAGCTCATAATCGAACACAATAAAAACATCCTTTTTACAAGAAAAATGATTATCATGAACACGAGCCGTACACGGTACCACATCCCTTCCAATGCTTCCTTTCGGTTGCCCGGTCACCCTAAAAATAGAAGACGGGTTTGGGTGGGGCCGCACGACGTCGCACAAACGCTGAAGGGATCGCACACGGGGGCAGGCTGATGCCTTCCTGTATGGCTTCTCCTCTATAACACTCACCCATCACTTAGCACTCGAATGACTCGAGTCCTCCCTCGTCCGAGCCATTCGTTGCAGTAATCGGCCCAGAAGTGGGCCGTTATTATATTCCAATATTTATTTTTCAATAACGATCGACAATTTATGATTATGGCCCGAACGGGCAATTCTCCTACCGGGAGCAGCGATGAAGGAAACGGAACGCAACGTTATTTGCAGCCGTCTTGGACAGTGTTTTTTGTTTGTTGTTATTTTTCATCGATGGCACGAAACATTTCCATTCCGTTCCGTGAGCTCTCCGGTTGTTTTTTCGCCCTATAGCTATACGTCCGAAGTAGAAAAAACACATCCTGAAGTAAGAAGTGCCAGTTCGTTCTTTAAGGCTTCTAGGAGCGAAAGACCTTTACCCAGGCGAGAAGTGAGGTTACCACCGGTTTAGTCGACTCAGCATCAGGAAGGATGGGCAGGAAGTGTGCGCTCCTATCCAGCACTGGCCGAAAGAGCACCCGATTCCAATATGAAGTGATTGTTATTGTTATTGCCGTGTCGATGCTTGGAATGGAGGCAGAAGTGCGAAAGCTTCGCCATCATCATTGACACCACGTATCGGTGGGCCAACCATATAAGTCTATCAGCACTACAAATGACATGTTTTTTTTTCGCTCACTCACTTACACACATAGCTGAAACCGCACTAGCCGGACAGCCATTGTGTGTACTGTGCTGTTGGTTTGCATTGTTCCTTTATAGCACCGTTGGGCCGTTTGGCATGGGGTGCTTTGTTTTGTTGGTGCTGTGCAAAAACACTTCAAAGCATCATATATCTGTTGAAACTGCTGCTTTAGATGTGACCGGTACTTGAAGTTGGAAAAACATCTTCAGAACACTTTCCAGAGTTGTTGTATTCGTTGTAAAACATTGCATCCTGAGCAGCGGGCAACGTCGTTAAGCGAGAAGTGTGTGCTAGTTTGGGAATCTTCATTATCAGCTAAACGAGATATTCCAACGGTTGTTTAGGTTTTATTTTTTTAAATCACTCATTTAGTATAATAAGAGTTCTGTTGAATTTATAAGTAAATTTTTATCATCACAAACTACAAAAACATCTCACAAACACCTCAGCGATTGTGACAGATATATTAAGTTGTCCAGATATCTCTGAAACACCGCGAGGTATTTATTGTTGCTGCCGCTCTGTAGTATACTTTGGATTAATTCCCCGTTTGATGCTCCTTCAGCCAGCCGCCTAGGCTTCCCTGGACGGTAAGCGCGCAGATTGAACAAACTTTTCGTTAAACTTTTAATTAAACGGACAATTTATTGTCATCATTTCGGTGGTGATCTTAATTCGCAATCTCAACCAATTATGGCTTTATTAATTATCATTATGTTTAACGGCCATTTCGCCTGTTCGTCGCAGCCGGCACCTTCTTCCACGTCATCCATATTATGCATCGCAGCACGAGTGCAAACTTCAGAGCTCTTCGACGCGTGTGCTGGCGTAATGCTACTTGCTGTGCTAGATTAACATTTAGCTTGTTTCTTTCGGTACGTTTGGATTTCTTTATGTATTCCACTCCACCACATGGTGAGTAGCAGGAAGCAGCTTCATGAAGTTTGTGAGTCGCCGGTGTTGTTCACTTCTTTTTTTTTTGTGCCCTACTCATTGCGATCTCGCCCAAAATTAACCAGAAACAACGCCATCTTCAATAATCATTAGCATCAAAGTGGTGGATGGATCACCTTCAGATCTTGCTCGACCCTTCGATGTGCCGATTCAGCGGAGCAAATGAGCGGAAGATAAGAATCACAAGTACCAGCGGGAGCTCTTAAGCAATGAACTGTAGCCCACGGTGCCGGCATGCTGTAAAGCTCTTTTTCGGGATCTCGACCATCTCGTCGTTGTCTTGGATGCCCATGTCCTAATGGGCGCGAAAAAGGCTTCACGGCACGCTCTGCCACTTGACGGAACAATGTGTATCTCCGCTTTCATTAAATTTTAATCCTCATTCTATTAAGCACCATTAAATTTAATAGTGCTTGGCACGTAAGCTCACTCACATTCTCCCATTTTGGCTTGCTGGTTACCGCCAAACCCCACGATAGTTCGTGATGTAAGCAGGATGTGCCTTTGGATGTGCTGGCGAAAAGGTTTGGCACCAGTAGAGCAGCAAAAGGGTATCTGCTTCCTGGCTGGAAGTGTACCATCACTATCCTTCCAGGCATGTTACGGGGTTTTTGGTTCGTTTCGTGGTTCATTGAACGATCTAAACATACACATATTTTATTCCGCTTGTCGTTGTTGAGTGACTTCCTGGTAGTTTTTTTTTCTCGCTGAACATTTTGCCATCCAACCGACCAAACGCACATGAGCAAAGTCATGTCTTTATTCCGGTCAACCTTGCCGTAGGGATGTGAAAAGGTTCTTTCTTCAATAGTCTCCTACGCCGTCATTGTTATGCATTGCCCTCGGCATATGATCGGAACGGGTGATATCCCCGTCGTCAACTAGACTATCAATAATGATAGAAAATCTGAACTGGCTAAAGGTATGTTTTTATTCAACTGGTAGTAAAGTGAACCATGGTAAACATTTATAGCATTTTGACCAGATGTACCAACGTTTATATTGATCATCTCATAAATTTGATTTTTGATCAACCAAAATGGAGAAAGTAACAAATAATGGAAAATAAAATTTGTTTGTTTTTGAAATTGTAGCTTACATGAATATTTATCCGCAATGATTTAAATTATTTGAATAAAAAATAGAATTATTTAAAGTTAAATAATATTCAACTCAGAATTGAAGCTTGGTATCAATCTCACATAACAGTAGTTCTGGGAATATATTAGCTTCATCGAAATCGGCAACTTATATTCTGGTAGCATTTTCCTTCGTCCTCAGCCCAAAGGCACACACATACATTCGAGTGAACTAAAAAAGAACAAACTTTACAAACTCCTGTCTCTGTTTGATAAGAATGGCCAGAGGCTGAAAGAAATAAAAGAATTCTGAGAATGTTTGGGCTAAGTAAAACACTGCTAATGGCACCCTTCGATAAATCCAGTTTTGCTCTAGGGCAAATATTCCAAGCATCTTTCTGAAGATAAAAACAACCTTAAATTTTACTATGCTTCTATCATCACTCGTATGGTGCTTGAAGCGAAGGTGATAAGCTAGGATTGAATATAAAAAAAAAATATAATCTGTACACAAACTGGGCTAAACCCGGAAGCTAAACGTAGTGGTATTAAATATGAAACCGTCAATCACGACAACACAGTCCATAAAAAGTTGTATCATAAACGGCAAGGTTTATATAAAATTGCTACATTTGTTCATACTGGTATCACTGCCAGAACTATATCATTAATGGAAACCCTTAGTTTCCATTGAAGCGAGCGCAATCAAATCATGAAATGGATTCGCAAAATTATGGCGCATAGCACATGTCCTTAAAGGTAAAAGGCAAGACAATTCAACCCAAATTATGTTTATTCGGTGGACCGGAAAACTGCATTGTGTGCAGCCGTAATGAATTTCAGCAGCCAGGCTACGCACGAACGGTCCCTACCGGTAGGACCGGGTGCTATTGCGAAACAACCAATATGCTTACCATGCCCACCAGCAATTTCCACAGCACGCTTTTAGCACGCTGTTGTGGCCGCTGTTGGTGTTGGACATAATTAATTAGATGTCATTAATTCGAAACTGACCATTAAATATAAATATTGATTATCAAAGTAATGAATCTTTATTAAGAGTCCAAATTGTGCGACCGAAACGAGCGGCTCCGACACCGATCGGAAACAAATTTAACGCACACAATCTCGCACCGTGCGGTGGGATGTGAAAAGAATGTCATTTGTCAATTCCCTGGTTTGACGCCATTGTTCTTCGAGACATTCGATCGATATCGAGGCTTCAATGGGGCGGCACGGAAATAAATGGAGTGTGTAAACTTATGGAACTCGAAGCCTTGGGTATGCGGTCTGGGAACTATGGTAGCTTTGGTATAACTCATTAAATAGAAAATGTTGCAATAGAACAAACATTCATTGCAATATTGGGGTCGTATGATCAAAGCGTTGTCCCAATTTCCAATCAGCAAAAGGTACGTGAACTTTTCCGTAAATGCTTAATAAGCTCACATCGAATTGGATTTCCAAGAATTCAAGTTTCCAGCGTCACACCATTGCTCCACAGAACCAATTCAAGCACTGTTCATTAATCAAACTCATTTTGAGTCGGTGTAATTTTAATGAATATGTTCCCCTGTACCTTTGCCAGCTGCCTGCTCATGGAAACCCAACATAAACTACAACGTTGTTAAGGATCAGACCGAATAGAAACGATTATTGGCTAGGCAAATGCATGAGAATCAGGGTTGAACCGTACGTTTCTCCGAAGGATTTCATGTACATTTTAGAACGTTACAAGCAATTCCGAAAGCCACTACAGTAGTCAATGTTTTTCTGTACTTCGGGGAGCCATCAGCCTTCTCGGCCTGCAGAGAAGTAAGATATGATACCAAATCTCTGATTAAATCGAACACAATCTTTCATTCTAAGTCTGGAAACAATCTGTCATAAAATTTGTCAGCAATCTCATGGGGAAAGCGGTCGTTTCCTAGAGCCGTATGCTTCAGTGCAAGCCCGTGCGCCAGTGAGCGTGACGTGATTTGGACGACGCGCAGAGAACTTCATCTTAAATACAGCGCCGATAGGCAAGGAATGCCCGTACACGCCTCGTTTGCTTTTATTCAACTAGACCCACCAAAGGGCCAGAGTGAAATGTAACTATGACATGGTGGAGAAAAATGTGCAGAAACAAAATCTTCGCACAATCGCAATGACTGGCACGATTTTCCGTCAGGGTGAGCATCTCGATTGACAGCAATGCGAAGCACTCGGGCAAACGGGAACCGGGAATGGGAAGGACCTGAATACATTTGGAAGTAAACTGAGCTGGAATTCGCACGCACAGGAAGCTGGTAGATCGTCTCAGAACAGTGGGACAAACATCCTCGGCAGTTAGTGTAACACAAGCAAGACCTTCCGCAGACGCTTAAACTTCAAACGCACATAGAAAGATGGAATACCGAACCGATTTTGCTGCTTGCATGGTCATTTGCCTGCCAAGTGATCTGGGACTGGCGGAAAAAGTCGTGGCGGAGAGACTTTCATAGAAAATGCTCCGTTCGTACTTCAATGGTGGCTTAATCATTGGTCAGTTTCTTTTCTAGCATGTTCCGGTTCGAAACGACCGGGCAGGCTCCAGGTTTCGCTCGCTGTCCAGCCTATCCCCGTCACAACTCTTGCCGGGAAGATTAATTTGCTCCCGGGCATGCACTTGCTTCAATTTGGGTGAAAGTTATCTTTTAATTATTTCCTTCTTTATCCTTCTATTTGCAAGGGTGGATCTTTTTCTGGTTCCTCACTCTAATAACTCCAAATGAACTGGGCACTGTTTTGCAAAACGTAGATATGACTGACTGAAGGTGGAAGCGCTGATGTACCAGTAACATTCCATACTATTCCTAGCGCCCGAAGGAAGAACGAGAAACAGTAAGACCGAGTCACACAAAGCGCTAGAGCCTTGCGGAATAAATTCGGACAGCACTGTGTTAGATAAGCTTGCATGATGATGATGATGATGGTGGTGGTGATGGTGGTGGCGGTGTTTCTTTATTGCCTCGAGGATTAGACACAATACCAGTGTACCGATTGCGACACAGGTTCGGATGGGATGAAGAAACCCCTCTACAAGGACTTCGAAGCGACTAAGAGGTAGGGCAACATGGAAGCAGGACCTTAATTTGCACTGTGTGAACCGACCACCAGAGCGGTACGATCCCGAACAGTGCGGCAAGTGTTCCTATCTCGTCTGATTGACGCCTTCGGCTTTAATCAGGAAGTGTTGAGGATCAACTTCTAAAGGGGAGGGATGATACCTTTCCGGTCCGGTCCAGGTCCCAACATGGCCGCGTGATGCATCGTAAGAACTAACACATACGACTAAAGACACCCGTTGGCCAGAAAAGTTTGTTCTGATAAAAGAGTACTGAATTTGATTGGCTTATAATAGTATTAGTGAACGGGATGGCAAATATTGCCCGGAAGTAGAAAATTGTGGCCAAAAAGTACATCGGGTCGGATTTGCATCTCAATCAGTTTGATACGAGTAAAAACAACTTTAAATTCAGTCATTCGCTAAAGCTGGTTCAGCAGAATCTGAACTGCACTTACATTTGATTAACTTGTTGCTGAAAAAATGTATATGAGATGAAAATGCTGAGAAGCCACACGGGATTGAAAGCTGTAATACTGTTCCGCGAATAAAATTGATTCAATTTATGTATATTATCGAAAATTTGTTTAAAAATTACCAGGGCCTTGTTCTATTGATGTTCGATACATAGTTCGAACATATGTAAAACATCATTGAAGTATCATTGTATTACAAAATTATTCCAAACGGGAAAAGGAACCCTTACTTCCAAACCAAAAAATTGGAAAATGTTGTTCATATAAACATTTTCCAAGGATTACTGTCGAAATAAAACTGTACGATTGGTTGAACATTTTATTAGATTTATATGAAAGTTGGGAACAAATCCACGATCGTTCGTTTCCTAACAACGTCCATATTTATCCATCCCGGGACGCACGTAAAGATATGGTTACCAGCTGCTCAATGTTCGATTGATGGTCATAATCATGTATGACACTGTGACGATAGCTTCAAAGCGTTTGAGCTGAGCAGTTGTCCTCGACGAAATCGGCAATAAACCTATTGGGTTCGATGTTTTATATCGATACAGGCGAAGATGTTTCTCCGGAATGATTTCTATGGAGCTATATTGAAGAATGCTGAGCGCTCTCGAGCAGCCTCCATTTCGCTGCTGCTGCTCCTTCGGTATAGTAAAATTGGATATTTGAAACAGAAAAGCCCCATGTCCTGGCAGTGTATGGTAGGGTGGGTAAAATGGAACACACACAAAAAAAAGCTCCCCAAAACGGGTGGAAGGATACGTCAAAAAGCGTAAAAGCATCGTCAATCATTTGCGCTACGGTGGCTCGCAAGTTTTCAGCTGCAGGCAACAACAGGCAAACGTGAGTACTAGCGAGCGAGCAACCAAACTAGCACCGGACTGGCTGGGTGAAGGGTACAACTTTCGTAAAATATTCCACCATTTCTTCAACCTGACAAGTACAAAGCGAACGTTTTATCATCGAAGAAAAACGAGAGTGCAAAACCAAGAGTCCTTTCGATGCTTCTTCATATAAAATATATGTATAAACTAAGCTTTTTTTCTTCTGCATGCTTGGGACCGCAGCCAATCGTGTGTGTCAGAAAATTGGTCTTTTTGTCTGGTAGAGACATTTCCACTCTGCGGGGTAAATAGTAGCGAGGCGTTGATTGCATGATGAACTTTTTTTTGCTCGTTTATGAAATACTCAATGGAGGAATTTCGTTAAATATCGAACAAATCTGTTGAACACAATTTTTATTTCGATTTCTACTAATGTCCCGTTTGAACGTCGTTTAAAATTCACAACCATATTAATAAATCACGTTATAAATCGTATGTGGTTTAATTTATTCATATAAATAGTGTACGTAAACTATGCTCCTAATAAAAACTCTATCTCCAAACCTTAAAGAACTGGGCTGCGGTTAGTCACGAAACCGTTTGGCCTCGTTTCGAGGTCATCATCCAGCTTCGAGTTGCATCGTTGTCACATTCGATCCACTCTGCCTGACGAAATGGCATTCCATCTTGCCAGCCCGAGCACCAACGGCTTCAGTGCCACACAACGGAGCAACCCGACCGCGGCAAGGATCCGAAACAGACAGCTCGGTTGGTTTACTCAATCGAGTGTGAAATCATATTTGCTAAACTTCGTCCTACGACCGAACCTCTAACGAATTTCGTCACATTCCATGCACAATCCCACAAAGCACAGGTAATTTCGTTTTTCGAATGTTTCCCTACAGCATCAAACCGGTCTGCCGTAGTATATAGTTGGATACGATGGCATAACGAGGGAATCTCTTACGAGCGTTTGTGAAACTTTTCTCATATCGTTTTCTATTTGCACCAACTCGCCGCGCAAAAGAAACGAGCACGAAAAAAACAACAAGTGCATACCCGCTGTAACGATACCCGGAGCATCGTCCAAACTGTCATTCCCTTGACACCAATGGAGTTAACTTTTCGTTACGAATCGTGTCGTTCTTTCTTTTCGCACGGTGGTTCTTCCATGCCCATGATACCGGTGCAGCACTGACTCGCTAACTTTTGGCACTTGTAACCCAGGTGGAAAAGTGGTCAAATGCAACCCGAAAAAATCCGGGTATAACTGCTTTTTAATCGCAATAACCCATCGATTTTAAGTTGAATGTTGACGAAATTTTCACAACCGTGATAATCACAAGCGGTGACCCACAGTCCTCAGTGGCACCTGTTTCAATTGCTATGAGGGAATGTTGCCGATGGACTATTATTGTTTTTGAAGAGATAGTTTAATATTAAAAACAAATGCATAGAATAGCCAAGCAACGTAGGTGACACCTGTAGTTGGTGATTCAAAATTTCAGAGTATGTGCTAAAGAGAAATTGCATGCTCTCTCGCTTTTTATGTGTTCTTATAATTGACTTTTTTTAATAACTTATTTAAGCACATTATGATTGAAATAAGCTTTAAGCTTGATTTACTTAATGGGTGTATTAACCGGGTAAAAGTATTTCGCGGTTTGGAGAAGGAAATGTCTCCAAATCAATGTGAATTCCATTATAGATAAAGTTTAGGTTTAAGTTTATAATTCTAAGCAATACAGCCTATCCGTTATTCGTGAATACAAAAAAATATCAAAATTAAAAACTTAAACTGGATGTTTTATTGTTATCGTAATGAAATCTGATTTTTAACATTAGCCGTCTGAATATCCATCCAATGTACTGCATGAATAATTTTGATAGAAAGCTCTTCACACAACTACCTAAAATACTAACGACGAAGACTGAACGAATATTTGTTACCCAAGACATCTTAGCCCCCCATTACCAGCTAGGAGAAGTCAACTCGGAAAAACGCTCATCATTATAATGACTGATCATTATTACCGTAAGATGGTGCATCTTTAGAAGCACCGTTTAGTTACCTGTCAATGGTTTGAATCTAAACAAATATTATTGATTGCTTGTATTCAGAAGAAGCTTATTTGAAGCCATTTTTCAAGTGTTATATCGGTTGCTCAACAATATTAAATAAATTTCACTTAACTATTTTGATGATGATTCTTTCGTTAAGATATCAAATACTCTAATTACGAAATTTGTATGGATTAGAAGCTTCCGTTAAAAGTTATCGAAAATCTTCCAAAGTGAAGTTAATTTATACATATTTGAACATTCTAAAATACTTCAAGCCCGCAACTGTTTGGAACGCTCCCTTAGAAATCGTGAAACAGTATCAATATGTACCTGAAACCATCTGTTTTCTAAATCCCCTAGATAATTCTGACGAAGCGCAGGTGAGAGTAACATCGGAACAGATTCATTCCATCACAGCCTCGTACAGGCACGAATAAAATAATATGCATGCAAAAAAAAGAAACAAAAAAAAGCAAAGATCTACTGCACAAAAATATCCCATCGCTTCTTGCCAGTGCACTCGGCATGCTGGCCACTAAACCGGATGCAACTTTCTTCCGTTGTTACGATGCGCTATGACTTTTATGAATTTTAAATTAGCTTGATAATCTGGCATTTGTCGGCTTATGGTCATGAACACGGGGATACAGTCAAGAATGCAACTGCAGTAAGCAGAAATCATGGAACGGCTAGAAGCACGGCAGACACGGGAACCAGCACAGGGATAAACTATTTCAGAAGTAAGAGACTCATGTAGAAGGAAATCTTTTGATGGCACCACAAGCAATACTGTACTGGAGGATGAAAGCAAAGTGTACCACTCTGAAGGACTTTCCTTCCGTCACAGGATTCTTTTGTAGGGAAGTTTCCCGCACCGCTAAATGCCGCCATACAACTGCCGTTCCTTACCAGTAGAACCTGATGTCTCTCCCTTCCTCTCTTTCTATTTCTTTGCTCAGCATCCACTCGACGTTGATTGTTTCAAAACACTGCAGATGCTAAACGCAGAAGCTCGCTGTCGGAAAGTTAGATGCAGTTCCTTGAGTTGAAAGCCGTGTAACTTTAATAGGATTCCGTTCCACGATTTTCATACATCTGTTCACATCAGGAGATTGCATGTTTCT
>KB663644.1:4568557-4633588 GCA_000349025.1 Anopheles minimus | reverse complement strand
TTTTATTGTTATCGTAATGAAATCTGATTTTTAACATTAGCCGTCTGAATATCCATCCAATGTACTGCATGAATAATTTTGATAGAAAGCTCTTCACACAACTACCTAAAATACTAACGACGAAGACTGAACGAATATTTGTTACCCAAGACATCTTAGCCCCCCATTACCAGCTAGGAGAAGTCAACTCGGAAAAACGCTCGTCATTATAATGACTGATCATTATTATCGTAAGATGGTACATCTTTAGAAGCACCGTTTAGTTACCTGTCAATGGTTTGAATCTAAACAAATATTATTGATTCCTTGTATTCAGAAGAAGCTTATTTGAAGCCATTTTTCAAGTGTTATATCGGTTGCTCAACAATATTAAATAAATTTCACTTAACTATTTTGATGATGATTCTTCCGTTAAGATATCAAATACTCTAATTACGAAATTTGTATGGATTAGAAGCTTCCGTTAAAAGTTATCGAAAATCTTCCAAAGTGAAGATAATTTATGCATATTTGAACATTCTAAAATACTTCAAGCCCGCAACTGTTTGGAACGCTCCCTTAGAAATTGTGAAACAGTATCAATATGTACCTAAAACCATCTGTTTTCTAAATCCCCTAGATAATTCTGACGAAGCGCAGGTGAGAGTAACATCGGAACAGATTCATTCCATCACAGCCTCGTACAGGCACGAATAAAATAATATGCATGCAAAAAAAAGAAACAAAAAAAAGCAAAGATCTACTGCACAAAAATATCCCATCGCTTCTTGCCAGTGCACTCGGCATGCTGGCCACTAAACCGGATGCAACTTTCTTCCGTTGTTACGATGCGCTATGACTTTTATGAATTTTAAATTAGCTTGATAATCTGGCATTTGTTGGCTTATGGTCATGAACACGGGGATACAGTCAAGAATGCAACTGCAGTAAGCAGAAATCATGGAACGGCTAGAAGCACGGCAGACACGGGAACCAGCACAGGGATAAACTATTTCAGAAATAAGAGACTCATGTAGAAGGAAATCTTTTGATGGCACCACAAGCAATACTGTACTGGAGGATGAAAGCAAAGTGTACCACTCTGAAGGACTTTCCTTCCGTCACAGGATTCTTTTGTAGGGAAGTTTCCCGCACCGCTAAATGCCGCCATACAACTGCCGTTCCTTACCAGTAGAACCTGATGTCTCTCCCTTCCTCTCTTTCTATTTCTTTGCTCAGCATCCACTCGACGTTGATTGTTTCAAAACACTGCAGATGCTAAACGCAGAAGCTCGCTGTCGGAAAGTTAGATGCAGTTCCTTGAGTTGAAAGCCGTGTAACTTTAATAGGATTCCGTTCCACGATTTTCATACATCTGTTCACATCAGGAGATTGCATGTTTCTATACTTACTTAAAACCTAGAATACCGTTTCTAGTCATTTTCATTTCTCTTTCCGGAACCACATAACATCCCCAGTAACAAAACTGTCATGCTTTCTCATTTTTTCAAGTTTGATCCTAAGTTAAGCAGAGCGAGAAAGCATGATGATTTTGTTACTGGGGATGTTTTGTTTTGTTAAAGTTTTAATTCTTAGTTTTATAACCCACGACCATCGAATCCATCAGGACCGTTCTCCCGTAGTGAGGACTGACTATCCAACTACGTGGTATCAATAAGTCTAGTAAACCAGATATGGCAGCCATGACCGGAGTTGGTCGTTACGCCAAAGAAGAGAAGTTAACTCATTTTGCAAAGGAAAACTATCTTGTTCAAATCAATACGTTTCAATTTTACAAAACAGTATTGGAATCAAGTCACTATTTCGTAAATACATTAAGCTATGAAAAGAAAAACCAGAAATGCAATTTTTGTTTATTGAGAAAAAAAAATAGAATTGACAATGCCATTCCGTCTGTTTGATATTCCGAATCATTGCAATTTTTAAGTCCATCTCTTTCAGTTCGAATGAGACTCTCTCATTTCCTGCTGTCATTCATAGCGTTAGGTGTGTGCCTCAGAGATATTTTCAACCATTATAGATTGTGTTTTGTAAAAAAAAACCCCGAAAGCATCATATTAGAAAAGATGTGTGTACTGCATTCCATCGCATGTTCAATCACGTTCATGTTTGATCACTTTTAGTAGAACATTACAAAAAAGACCCATGTTGGGTAAATATTACATTCAACTGGGGACATTTTTCAAATGGTATTGAATTCAATGAACATTCATGGAGAAAACAAAAAAAAGTTTAAAAGGAATGTTACCACAACATTTCTATTGTATAGTTCAATTAACTTTTCTACAGTAATTGAAAAGCAGAAAAATAAATTGGAATACACGGGTTTGATTGTCGAACTTAGTTTTACAGAATGTTGATATTTTAATCATACGAAATATGAAGCTATTTAAAAAAAAACTAATAACTTAGACAAAGTTTATAAATAATCGAATAAAACGGTTAAGTCATTAAATTTAATGTAGCATAAATAATGAACAGGTCTATAAAAAATCAAATACCTAGCGATCACGCTTTCTCGTCATCATTTATCACACCGAAATTAATGAACCCTAGCTCTATTGTTCCTATTCCATGTTGTATTTCCAAATGGATTTTGTTCCATGTTTTATTTCCACACATATTTCGGTTTGTACATGTTGTACATTCTACATGCATCTCTCGTGCAGTACTCGGCACCCTTGCATCATATTTTGTTTTTCATCGAATCGATACCGCAATGAAAAGAGATTAAAATCGGTAATTTAATTATGACGAATTTTTAGTTCTTTTTCACGGCTGCATCGTATAGGCCGTACGGGGCAAAAACGTGTACTACACTCTAATAATCGCTCGCCGTGGGCAATCGATTGGTATTTTGAATAAATGCACCCCAAAACCCACTTGCACTACATGCAATGCACCGGCGAATGCTAAAAACTGAGCGGAATAGCTGATGTGGCCGCAAGCTGCCAATATGAAAGCGAATATGTGAAAAATACGGAATAAAAAGACAATAAAAATCACCACACACCAAAACGTATAAGGTTTGGTAGGGCAGCGGTAGTTGCAGCAGGTGTCCAGGTGTATGTGTGCACATTCTCCAACGAGTTTATCATGATGGAAAATTTAAACGATTATCGATTGCCTGGGAAAGCGGCAAATTGGATTAATGGGTATTGTACGGTCATTGAAAAGTGGTGATGCAAATTACAATGCACGGGTACAGGTAACGAGCAAATGCAAGCTTTAATGAAATATTAGGATGTAGACGAACAAAAGTTCTAGCCCAGTATAGTGTGTTTAGAATGTTAAACATGAAAGCTACATGCGGGTGAAATTTAGTTAACAAGACTTTAGAGACTAAAATCGTTATTCTGTGTACCGTGTACTAGGCAACATGCATCGCTTTAAGAAGTGAAGTAGAGGAATTGTTTCGATTCGAACCACCTGCGGTCCGCTAAACCAGTTTCATTAAATAATGAAATAAAACTGTGTTGGTGTATTCACTTGGTTCGAAATCTGCCAACGTTAATGATTTTTTTTCTCCAATAGTTTGGTTTAATTTTTTCACCACACAAAATAAAAGCAATTAGAATTGTTTCGCTAGCCCCATCCATTACGGTGGAACATGTTCTAGTAGTTCCTTTTTTCAAATGAATGAAATTTTCACCCGTGCTGATGTGCCGTTTTTTCCCTCTTCGCAGTAATTTAGTGGCCCTTTGCACGAAGCAAATCTGAGTTTGGTTTTAAGCCCATGCTACTACCCCGACGCTGGAGTAAATTTTGCTGCTCCGCCACATAAATCTCCGCCGGCGAAAAGGACTCAAAGGGTTTAGCACCTGTTTCATTCCGGGAACGTTCCGTGCGCGAAAAATCCAAACATGCTGAAAAGGTTTATCAACAGCCGCCAGCAACATCCAATCCTTTTCAAAATAATCCCACCCAGTCGAATCGTCCCACGTCCCCCCTCTTAGCGCAGCCCCAAAGGCGGTGGCGTGGGTTTTGAGGAAACACTGCAAATCGTCTGTGTACCGTCACTGGGTTGGCGAAAGCATACTTTCTAACCTCATAAAATTTATCAACTCGAAGCAAACCGTTCGTCTGTCGGATTCGTCTTTGTCGGTGACGATAGAGATTTTTTTTTTGGTTGTTGCTTCACAGCTTTACCTGTGTTTCACTAAATAACCCGGTAGCGGTTATTTCACCGCAATATTGCAGCAATAAATGGTTTTTGGACAATCTGATGGAAATTAAAACCATCATGTGAGATAAATTACTAGATATGTAAAACTTCAGTACACACAAATAGAACTTTTAGGATAATGAATTCGCAAAATCAGTCTCATGACGATTGAACCATACAAATGAATAATATTGATAAAATTATAAGTAAAAAACTAATAAAATGAAACCTTTTACTCTAAAACTACATGCTCCTTCATAACGTCACCTCACATAAAGAAAATACCATTATTTGCCTATTTTTAATGTCTTACACATGTGGTTTTGATGTATAACCGCAACATGAAACTATTAACACATGCAGCTATAATTTGTCCCATAAAACATACTCAGAAAAGAATACGAAAGTAAAAGATTGATTGTTCGCAAACGCTATCGCTGGAACACATTTCGCTAACGACTGCGAATCCAGTAAAGTACATGACAATACGCTTCAATATCCGTATTTCAATATTCTTTTAATATATCTGGAAACCACAATAAGAATAATTTATGTTCGATTCCCACCGTTTTACGAAGCGTACATATTTGTGTAACGTCCTCGGTGCACGATCGTGGGGAATATTATTGCAATACTGAAATACCCATCACTATACTGAAGCACCTTATGCTAACGATCTTCCATCTCGGTTAGTTCATACTTGGGCGAAGATGGATGGCTTAAAAACGGTGGCAAACAAAGAGGGCAATAAAACCCCACCCTTTGCGCAAATCGCTGGCGATAGATTTTGGTAGGAGATGTGGAAAAAAGGCAACAACAAAAATGATAAGAAAACCATTTGGGGATAAATAGACGGTGGAACCATGGCGCTGAATAAATCGGATCGGAACAGTGCAGGAGATGGATTGTCCGAGCTGATTGAAAAGTATCAGATGGACCACATTCCGGCAGATCTCTCATGGTATGAATCTGAATCCATTTTTCCGATGGAGACGAATGTTCGAGGTACAGATTTTTTTTCCATTTCCGCCATGTACAGTGTTTTGCAAGTGGAAAATTTGTTTTTTTTTTATCGCATCATTTGCCCGGTGCCGAAATGATGACAGAAACTTTCAATGAGACAATGTTCATTTCTGGTTGGGTTTAGGAGTGATGATTTTCGATACTTAATCATGGATCAAGGAAATTGAAATCCCATCTAACCCTGGTTCGTTTAGTAGTTTACAAAAATTCGTTTATTTACTTCAATTTGTTTGTTTAGTATCACCTGATGGATCGAATGGATGTTCACAGGGTAGAAAGTGTTTTTCATTATTAAATTTTGATAATGTGATAAACATATTATTAGATGGACACTACAAATGTGTATATTAACTATACAATAAATATAAATATACATATTTGTTTGTACAATAACTCTCAAACCAAGAATTATGAGAAAAAAGTTTAACGTATAATAAACAGTCAGCAGTTAATTATGCATCCTTATTGTCAACCAAATAACTACGTATTTGCACCATCCACAGCATTCCACACGAATATTCCCAGATGTTTGCGGCAAACAAAACGACACTTTTGCCCCTGTCAAAGTCGTAGGTTGACCGCTAACCTTCGATATGAAGACATGCAGCAAGAAAAGAGAAATAGCTACCAGATGCTGCTGTCTTGCTGAAGGTCTTGCGTCAATAAATTAATATTCAACTAACAGCAGTTGTTTATGTGAGTTAGTAAATAGTTGTCATTACTTAAGCTAACACCGGTTTGCCATTTTCATGAAGGACCCCAATGGTCCACTCGTACGTTGGACGAGTCCAACGACAGGTCGGGTCGGCCACCAAACCGCACGTATGCATAATGCCAATGCGCGGGGATATCGTAGCTGAAGTCCTTAGCGTCCTTGGCCGTAAACAATCGGCACTCTCTACACACCGAGCAGCACTCTACCAGATCTCCGAAACCTTCCAGTACAGCGTACTGTATAACTTGCGAAGCGGTTAATAATTGAAACAGTCTTGTTAACAATACCGCACCCACGAAACAACCTGTTTTGCCCGACAAGGCCATAGTGCGTCGGAAATACAAAGATTCCTTGTCACTTCTGGAAGTGCCACACACCAACCCCCCTCGAGCCCTGTACATGCGTACGCGTACGCCTTACGAGATCGTGGTACATTTTACATACCGAAGCCGTAAGCTTTTACATTCACTGCGAGAGTATCCACGAGAGACGATGCGAGGGCGCATTGCAAAATTCAAATCAATTAACCCTGAGTAAATATGCTCGCGCCGAATGGGACGTTAATTTTGTCATGCATAATGGATGCCGGCAGGGAGGGAGGGCGTCACCAGTCGGAAGGTTGGAGCGGAATCTCTTCCCAGAATCAGAACCCAGTAGGTAATAGCCATCACGAAGTCAAATGGAAATGTAGTACATAATTTAAATTCTAACATATGTACGGAACCTGTGCGAACATGTATTAAAGTTTAAAGCCAAATTAAATTCTCATCAACTGATGAACAGCCCGTACTTGAAGATGGGTGTCTTACTTTGCATTGAACCACACCAGATGTTTGAATAGTGGTCATTCCACATGTATATAGAATAAGAAGCTACAATTTGTTTTACACTTACTTTAAGCTATTTGTTTTTAAAACGCAGTTTTCCTACAAAAAAAATAGCTTAGCAGGTGTGCGTATATGTTCTTCTTTCTACCGTCACTATTCTAATAGTCTTCGATCATCGTCATGGAAACGCCGTATCCCCACTCGTAAGAAGCTTCATTTATCATGAATAGTTTATCATACCACTCGGACACTGCATCAAGGATGCTTGGCGATGAGTCCATCGCTTGGATTGCAATTTCCATTTCCTTAAGGACATGCAGCTTCAGCCCACCGCTTGATGGTGCCATGATGAATGAAGCCACTTCTTGAGACTGGGAACCAAATGCAAAACTACGTTAAGCAAAATGATCGTCAGGTGGCACTCCAGTTGATGTGGCAGACATAACCGGATGGATATAAACTTCCTCCATCTACAGCACCAGTACCACTCCCGGATAGAGGGGGTGGGCATATCGCGAGAGTGATCCTGGGTTATGCTTTTCAGCGCCCTTTACTACCTGCGCCACGGAGCGACACGGAGTTTTACGATGAATTATGAAACCTGCTAACAGCATTGCGAGGTTAAGTGAGGAAAAGTTTTTTTTTTTCTCTCTGTGTCGTCACATTCCACCAGTACCGGACCCAGTCAGCGCCGTGTCGGGCTGGTGTATCCATTTCTCATCACACACCCGGAAACACGGGTTCCTGGTTTGGAGCCGGAAGATGAACCTGTGGCTTCCCAGGCATCTTACTTCGCAATGCCATCGTTCCGCAAGGAACGAGCACTGCAAGCGCATGCATAAGGATATATTGTGACAGGTGAAGAATTATCATCATCACTCCTACACGCGTCTATCTTGAGAATGACACTTTTCCGTGTTTTGTTCGGGACGAAATGTAGCCTGTTTCGTGACGCTCTAGCATCCTGGCGCTTCGCTTAACGTTTGCGTAGCACCCTTCTACGGGCAGTGTCGGAATCGGTGAGAATAATAATTTTGAAGTGCTTACCCTGGGCAAGTGGACGGAAGTGACAGAAAGAAAAAAAACACATCCTTTTGAGAATGAATGACACACAATGGCGTTCCGGTCAACAAGTCTCAAGGGTTTCAATGAATTGGATTCTATCGAAGTTTTTCTTTCAATTTTTAGTCATAATTTATTGAATTGTCAAAGACACCAGGCTATTACTATTAGAAGTTTTTTTAGTGACAGCATGTTTTTTTTGAGGTTAACTTCTGGCCAAAAATCTTTTACACGGCAGAAGAAATTTGGTGATCCCTTTTACGCCACTTTTGGTTCGTGTTTTTTAAGTCCTATATGTGTTTTTTATGTCAGACGTGTAAAAATGAAACATTAATCAAAATATTAACTATGTTCACAAATAACGCTTTTTGGATAACCCCAGAAAAACCTTCATTTAATCAATATTTGTTACTTTGTCCAACCTGCATACTTTCGCGAGTACATACAATGACCATTATTAAAACGGAACAACCCAAAACGGAATACCCTTTTCTGTCTCAGAAGCTTTAGTTCTGCTCCAGTTGCTTTCTACCGTTGAAAGTGCGTAAATTTTAATTGTCCAGATTAACTTTTACATTAGCCCCGTCCATTAGCGATAAGCGAGAAAAAAAAGGAATAAGGACGGTTCACACTGTGTAAAGCAGTGGGAATACCAACTTCACAAAAGTTCCTTTCTTCCGGGACGCTGCCTCGGAAGTCTAGTTTTTGTGCGGGGTCAAATTTGGCAGTCGTAAAAATTTAAAACTCCGAGTTCACCCACAGTGTCTAATTGACTTTATCGACACTGCTTTGAGTTTCCTTCCGGCGTGGCCCAACTGAAAGGAGGTAACCTACGCAAAGCAATTGTTTCAAGTGCCAAACGATGCCTTGACAATTTGTGGCAATTTAATCCTTTTCTTGTGGAAGCTTTTCGCACAAGCAGCTTGGTTCGTTTTCTTAGTACTTTAAACACTTTAAGCAATTGGCACTTGGTGTATACCATAGGATGAGATCGTTTTGTTTATCTATGTAAATTAAAATATGCGGTATTCAAAAAGCTAATGTATTCATTGTTTATATCAGCTTTTTTAAATCAATAATCTGCTAATTACGGCCTAGTTTAATTTGCGCACGGAGTGTAATTAACACACTATACAAAAAACAGATCGGTGCTTGGCGATTCAAAGATTACTTGCAAAAAGGCAGTTAAATCGACCTAAGTTTTTGAAAAAGCTTGTTACCTCAACATAATTGTTTTCGCGACTGGAAATCGCGGCAACTGGATTTGAAGTAAATTGTGGGCCAAAATATGTAGCTTCTATATGATGTCTAAGCTGAACAAAATACACCTATTTAAGAGAGTAATTTTTAATAACTAGTACCAAACTGTCTAGTACTTTCCACGACTACTATATTTTACGTTTTTTCAAGTTTATTGAAATATGAAATATTTTTTTCAAATATGAACGTTTCTTGTACATTTCCAACCGAGTCATAAGAGGAACTCAAAAAAATAGGTAAAATAAATACACAGTTTTGTTACAAAACCGTTTTACCTTTTTTTGTTTCCCAGGAAATCAATTATATCCAATATTTAAATGCAATAGTAGGTACTCAACAGGATTCCAAACAATTTCCAGTATTTCAAAACAGAGAATCACTTAATCTAGCAAAAATCCAGCTGCTCAACACAAGGGCGCTCGCGTACCAACCAGCGCAAAGATATTACGTTTTCATTTCATGCGGTTTCACTTTCCAATCAATCTCATAACAACACATTTTTCTTCGTTTTCAACCGGTAATGCTGTTAAAAGGTGTGTTTTTGTCTGTGTCACTGTCAGCTTGAGAGCCGCCTGGTAAACTCTCCTGTTCATGACTGTCTTGAGTCGTTCGGTATTTTCCCTTAATTCCACCGAGCCTCAGCTGGATCAAAACGGAAAATCTAGGTTAAAAGGTGCGAAAGAAACGATCTGGTTCGAAGAATTTTTGCTCCAAGACCTCATAGAAACCGAAGCACGGAACTACGGTAGCAACAAAAAATAGAATCACGAATGGCACAGGTACCTTTGGAAACGTCAACAAGTTCTCAATCAATCATTGTTGCCCAAGTGTGTGATAAGCTTTTTTCGTTCAATTTCTTCTAGCTCGCTGACGACACTCAGCGTTAGCATCCTCTTCACTTCAACACGTTGGGTTGATTCATTCATCAAACACAAGGCAACAAACTGACAAACGACCAACGAGCAAACGAACGTTTGGAAGACGACTGCTGCAAACACTGCGAGCATCCTGCTGACGCCTACCCTTGCAGAAAGATATATTTTACCAACCAGCTCAGATATCTCATAGGTTACGTAGGTGGAACAAATGGTACTTGGAAGATACTTGTAACCACTGGATATTTGCATCATATGAGGCAGGTTTATTTTTATCTAAAATATTTATTACAATAAATCTGTAGCTAAATTGTATCTTCAACAAGAATGACGTAATATGCATGTTTCTACATTTAACAAGTTCCAAAAACTTACCATGCTTTTCTTTATCCACTGCCGGCTGTTGCAAACCCAAGGTGTATTGTACAAAAATAATATGGATCACGATCAGATTCAACACTTGCTTAACGATGTTGCATTTCATTTTTCGTCGCATTTTCATTATCAGCTTCCTAGGATTATTTTACTCGCACATATCTTTCAACAAACTAGAACAATTTAAGTAAAGAAACACTCGCCACACTCAATCCTGCCCCCGGTGTGATGATGCATTCTTGCAATATTAGCCGAAGTTACACATTAACCCACTTGCTTTTGATGCTTTCTTGCACACATTTCGATTTTCCACATAAAAATCACTTGCGCTGTAATACACTTATGCACTAACATACTTTCGAGAATCTCTTTCACCTGGCAGTGGATCGTTTCTGGCGCTTTACTTCTTTCAGCTCATAAATGGCATAGCAATGGAATTCCCCTCTGGACGCTGACCGTAAAGTCATTCATTAAAGCAAAATGGGTTCAAGCTTTCCGTTGCACCATGCTGCTGAACCATGCTCCAAGCAAGCGGACGACTACACGCTGCTTTTGTAGATATGACCGCTTTAGAAGCTGTTACTGTTACCGTTTCAATGAGCGAAAGAGATGCTTTTCTCTGCTGGGGATAGTGTTAACTTGGTCAATGAGTTAATTATGTTTTACTGTCGATTTCCCCAACACACACTGCTGCCTGTAGAAGAACTGGACTGGACTGGTGAACGATCGCGTCAGGTCGTCGAAGAAGGACTTTTTCGAGTGCCGGATCGGTTCGATTGCGCACCGTTCTGTACACCATGGTGCGCTCGGTTAAACCCACATTCTATTCGCAACATCTTAGCGCGTTGTCACCAGTGGGCTAGTAATGGGTTCCATAGGCTTACGGTTGGTTGGCGATTTCGAATCGATAAATTATTGCCCTTGCCACAGTTGTGCGCACGCTAGCAGCATGTCTGCCACCTGGAAAGAAACAATGTAAGAATCGCGATGAGTTAGTGTTTCGAACGGAGATGGAAAAATTGAAACTTGAATTATGGTTCGCCGGTTGGGCGCGATGCGATGAAGAAAGAAAGCTCGTACGTTGCCGCAGGACAAAAATAGCACAACGGATAGGTTTTCGGTACGGTGTATCTCGTGAACAAGGCTAAATTATGGCAACGTCCATAAAATAAACCATGGATTAAGTGTCGCGAAATACGAGACAAACAATAGCACGGTGCCTTTCACCACCGCCCGTGTGGCTGCTTTTACGAACCTGCCAAATGCCCTGTGGCGTACCTTTCGGACGGCAGGGTACCAGGGTGTGGGAAGGGTACTTGACATTTTCAAGTCAGTTTCGGTGAGAAATGCCAGATACATGGCTGTAAAAATCATATTTTACAAACAACATAAACTTCAACGCGTGCGCTAGGAACTGTAGCGTCTTTTTCCTGGCTCGAAGCTGTGAGCTACGTTTGTTATTGTGTATAAAATTTGAAATGTCTTCTTTATACATTTCCCTCATGCAACAGCTGATTTTAACAGCGCCAAGTTCGCTGTGATAAAATTAGTATTAGTGGCAGAATGAAAAAAATGTTCCATTTAATACACTTTGAAAAATGGAAGTTGTTCTGGTATGTTGCATTAAAACACTAAATTTGTATCCTCTAATGGTAATGGAAAAAAGTAACAAAAAAATACAAACACCCACACCCTTTCAACTGCAAGTGAACGAGTGCACGGTGAGAAAAAGGCGAAAACGATACCGCCAGCGGAAATTTAGCTAGCCAAACTTTTGCAAACCAACACCAGCTATCGCACCCAGCAAAGAACAAACTACAAAACAACGTGCAACATTTCTGAGCAACATAATCGCTCTAATTAGTTCGGAACAGCCACTAAACTGCTGCTCGGGAGTGGACACACCAGTGTGAGCGCGGTTTCGCCACCGTACCGTGTGTCTGCTTTGCGTGCGGCAGTCGAAACACGGCACCACATGTGTTAACTTTAAACCACCGGAATTTATATGGTCGGCTGTCGTGCATGGCCCATTCCGGGGTTAGCTTTAATATTTGGCCCGACGTCACAGGCGGGCACCACAATGAGCTGGTCGCCCGGAGCTCCGGGGCTAACTTTTTCCCAATTTCCTGTTTAAACTTTTGTCACCCGTAGTTGATTCCGATGGCATCCCGATATCGATGGAGAAAATTGCTTTTCCGTTTCCCGTTTCAGCTAGTAATAGTACCCACCCCGTCTGGTGCAAGCTACAGCGAAGTTTGCTCGGTTTTGGTACCATCGACTACAAAGAAAAAAGGGAACATTCTCCAGCCAAAACGACACCCATCTAAGGCGAAGCCAGAGCCGGGATCTACCATCGATCATGATCTAGTGGTGGCGTTGGCACCGGGAGAGATGGAAACCAACTTTTGAAAACGATCCATAATGCAGCAGAATGTAGCATCACGCACGGCGAAGGAAATTGATACCAAGAGCATCCCAATGGTAGTGATATTTGAATTTTCCTTCTCCATTCCCCAGGAACGACTAAGAATAGGAAGGTTATCTGGAAAGGTTCTCCGAAAGTTCTCCCACACCCGGCACAACACCAGAAGTTTCCCGTTTTTCTATTTAAGCTTTTGCTCCCTTTATTGCGTACGTTCGTGCGAAAGTATATTTGTTTAAGAAGCGGCCGTGTTTTGTGACTGGTCAAGGGGATGTTTCTGCGTAAGTCGGTCACATTGCTGATTGGTTCCTACTTCCCGACGCTGTTTTTCACCATTCTATTATTGGGAAACTTCATTTTTATCAAACAGTTCACGTACCACACAGTTGGCAGAGGCAGTTGTTTTTGTTTTTTTTTTATAAAAGAAGCATAAAAATCGTTTAAGATACATAGAAAAGCTGCCCTAGCATCGGAAACTTTCTCCCTTGATCGTTTAGAATCGTCCACCCGGGTCATAAGCGCAGCTGTAGCGGAACGACAAAGATTGTGGTTATGAAACCATCACGTCGCACAATAAGAAAATGGTTTCCCTGCTTCTATGTTGAATTTCGTTTGCATAGTTAGTTGGCCGTATTTACGCACACACAAATTCAATGTAATCCATTGCATTTTTTTAAAGAACATCAAGTGACGCGTCAATATGGAGGACAATTGGTTTAATCCACTCGTCTCGAGAAAGAATCACTGCTAAGAACTTGCCACTACTCTGTTGAAGATAAAAAATACACACATACCTGGAAAGCACTTTAACCCATTTAACCCGAAGCACAAGGACCGATCCTGATCCGGGCACTCCGAAATCGCAACCGTCCAAATCTAAAATACCGATTGGATGGGGCGTGTAGAAATCGCAATTCAAATTGCAACCACCAAAAGAAAAAAAACACCCGATACCGTCTCGCCCCGGTTTCGGTGCGATATCGATGCGAGATGGAATTCATACATATTTATCAACTAACATCATTAGCAGTAATCATTCCGTTTCGTCCGAACCGTTCCATTCGGCATTGCCCCACGGCCGTCATGGCGTACCAGTGCCAACAATCTCGGAATAGCATTTCGATATCCGATTGACTTTCGTTGTGTTCGTTCCAAGGACACATGCACACACGCCGGTCTGACTGGACGTTCGGTGCTGGGATTATTCGATTCGAGGGTATTTTCCTTCTTTTTTGTTTGGTGGGTACTAGTGAGAGCTCAGGAAGAGCTCACGAGCCACGATTTTGGGTGCGTTTTAACCCCGTTCGACCATGTTTACTCACGTGTCCACCCGATACACCAGCATCGTGACCGGAAATTGCCACGCATTGGTAAGGGCAATGTGTTTGGAGCGAAGGGTTCATATTGGGAGAATTAGATACCTTCCCCTCCTTCCCCAGCCTCCAGTTCGATACACCTCCCCGAGCCATGGCTCTTCACGTCCACCAACCAAACGTAGAGCGTGGTGGCGCGTCTATCGAAAGGGAAAGGACGAGTTGGGGCCAAATGCCTCCAGAAGGACTCGGAAGGAGCAGGTCAAATACTAGCAGCAGCAACAGCAGCACTGTTTGTCGTCAAACAAAAGGTGAAGAATATGTTTGTCATGCTCGAAGCTTCTTGCCGGCGATTGGTAAAGTGTCCGGGAGGTGAATACCTTCATTAGATGCCGTACGTGGCGGTGTACGCGGTTTTCGATCCCAGGTCCGTTTTCGTCCTGGAAGTACGTACAGGGAATTTTTTTTTTTCTGTGGCTCCCGTGTCGGTGAATATTATACACCGCGTGCACGTGTCTGTTCGCATGGAAAAGGATATCATCATGACACCCGCACATTATGTACGGTTCAATTGAATGGTTTGATCCTGATTGATTTCTCTACTCAATGGGAATACTTGATGAGTTGACCCGCGGTACGACGGCTGCGAGCCACGAAGCAAACAACACCGCCTTTAACTTTCCGCCGAGCTTGGATAATAAATAAACCGAAACGTTCAAGCGTGCCGACGCAACTTTACGCAAACATTTCTTCTGGCATTACCGTTGTATGCCAGTTGGATGCTTTGATGTTGTTCCGTTGGGAGGAAGAAAAAACGCACCTTCTCACCTCGGGCACAAATGTTTATCCATCATCAGCTGATGATTAATTCAATTTGAAGTACGTTAAATAGAGTAGAAAAATAAATTAACGTTCTGCTTGTTTCAGCATCTATTGTTCGCGTTACACGCCAGGGTAGTTGGGGAAAGATTCCACAATATACTCACATCCGCACTGAAAAGCTGTCATTCAACACACACGCACACACACACAGAAACAAGAGAAAAAGAAAATCAATTTGGCAAATGGAATCAAATCACAGCCAGACATTCCCGCCCGTTCCGGGCATACATACTGGCGTGCAAACAAGTTCAAGTTGCGACAGTGCATCGTCGTCGTCGTCGTCGTTCAAGTTGCGACAGTGCATCGTCGTCGTCGTCGTCTTGTCTTCCAGAAAATAGCATTCTGCAAAAGTACGAACACTGTAATGTCGTAAAAGGAACGTCGCATGGGCAAGTTCCGGTACCATATCACGAGCGTCCGGGAACGATCGAATGGATTGAAAAGTTTTCCTTCAATCATCTTCCTCCCCGGGGGGAGAAATGGTAAAACGGATTTACTTCCTAACTCGTAGTGACAAACGATCCGAACGTTTTCCTCCATTACACGACGTTCGCTAAGATTATCGCAGCATTCGGGTTTCGGAACGTTCGTCGCCGGGGCTCATTTTCAGGCAGCATGGTTCATCGGGATTTGAAAGGTTTTCCTTGTGCCGGTATGTGTGTTTAAGTTCCACCGTGTACATAATCATTGTCACCGGTACATATTTTTATAGCAAACTTCCTTCGAACGAATTCTTTTCCAGTGTGTTCCAATGATCGAAATGACCGGTAAAAATGTTCCTTCCTAGTTCGGGAACTTTGCTTCCCTCTCGTACGATTTGCACCAAGAAAGTTAAATCTAATTTGCTAGATTTACACTTTTGATAAGCTGCTCTGCCATACATTCTTGTGCTGATGTGCTTACAGAAAAGGTAGGGTCTCTGGGGGACTCTTCTTAAAAATCCCAATAAGATCTCAATAATAATAATAATAAGTCGAGGTAGAAACATGAAGTAACTTCATTCACTAGAACTTTCTTCCATTTGTGCACGACTGATAGAATCGGAAATAAACTTTAAGTTGGAAGAGAAACTTACAACAACAAGTATGATGATGATTCGAAGCGTAACTCTATCCAACTGACAACAAACAGCAAAGAGGTACGAGAGGATCGAAAACAATCCAATTAATTTAGTTTTTCATTTTATTTGTCTTTTACTTTAACACCAAACTGCTCCGTGCTAACATTGAGCTGTTGGTATGTTTTCAAAGAGGTATTTGCAAATATTTGCAAATTGAATCAACGTTTAATGAAATTGTACATGTTCAGTTAAAATTAAAAACTAAGAAATGAATTTAATTTTCTTTTCCATAACTAACAAGCCAATTTTTTATTATATTTCCACAAACATACATCTTACAGAACTGATTTTCTAACACCTAACGTTTCACCACTCTGTAAGTTCAAGAAATTTTACCTTGCCCTACCATAAGTTGTTGAAGTGCTCATCCTCCACCAGTCGACGTCCTCGAGATGGCAACCATAGCAAATGGGTGCTGAATCCTTCGCACTTTGTTACTCTCAGTAATTTATTCATAAACGTACAATGGTAGCGATAATGTGTTTCGCCTGGTACACATCCTATTGCTTCGTGCAACAAAAAAAAGAACCATACCCACACAGCCGCACCGACAGTGGATGCCAATATCCACATCCACCATTATGCCATAAACAATTCAACCACCTTTTTCCCTGTGATTGAACCGTCTTCTCGATGTGGCACAGCCGGGGTTTCAATTCGCACCAGCCACCGAGATGGATGGGTAGTAAATGAAGCGGGAAAAGAAAGTTATCCAGCCCGAGCAGCAAACCAACAACGGAACGGGCCGGGATTTCTCACGCGAGATGTATTGTATGTACACGGGGGTATTATACCGTCAGATCATTCATGCCGGCACATCGGCCGATCATGCCGAAGCAATTCTGCCCGAGAGTGGGCGCCGAGTGGGAATGATTTATTCAGAAAATATAGCACATAAGAACGAATTATCTTTATGTGGAATGATTGATTTTGACTTTTTTATTTGCTTTGAGCCGCCTCCCACCGACTGGTGGAGGTCCCGAGGTGCATCGAGCTGCTATTGAGATTTTCCATTTACAATTGGATCCTTTCTTTCACGATGGCGGATTGTTGGCCTGCCATGCTGATGCTCTCCGGGCTGCCCCTTCCCCCGGTTGATCGAGCGTATGATTCTTTCTGTGCTTTTGTTTGTGGGCGGGTGTGTTTTAGGTTATGCTCGAATGGAGCACGATTGAACGGAAGTACCATTCATGCAATCCACCCGGAAAAACGAATCTTCTTCAATGGAATTCTAGCGCACGTTACCGGTCCATTCGTTATGCGCTACCGAGGAAAATCAAATTGAACGTAAGATAATTCAATCCCTCGCGGATAACTTGGTACGAAAGCAGGTTTGAATGCAGAAGCGTAGCCATAAGCGATGGTTACAGATTAGTGTTCTATGAAAAATAATGGTCGATCGTCCAGGAGCAGCGTCCAGCAATTGTAATACCTCGATGGACTGTCTCTAAAGCAAATGAAGCATAAGCATTGTATAAACACAAATGGCTTAAATATTGAATTTGTTTAAAATGATAAAACATGTTCTCTTACTATAGCATTACAATGTAAATAATTGTATTTCACAGATCTCAGCCTCGAGATCGTAAGGGCGAAATTTTCTGTGTTTAGCATTCGTTAGTTTTGATTCGAGAAGCGATGAATACATCTCAGGGCGTATCGTAATTATGCAAGTAAATTAAAAAAAATACAAATTGGGTATGAGCTGCGATCTAATGGTTTTGGCTCTATTAATAAAGTTGACGTAATTTTTATGGCTAACTACGGTGTGTGCCTATGCAATTTTTGTTCATACGATGTGTTATTTTATTAATCAATCTTAGGAACAAATCCTTACGAAATGTTATTTAAAGAAATAAATGTATCTGTAATGATATGTAAAAAAAGTCTTGCTCCAAATCCTGAATAAACGTTCTTACCATATGCTGTACTGACCCTATTCTACTATAAAGTTACTGCTGATCACAGACTGCTAGTGAGATCGGCTCTAGATTGGAAAAGAGTGTAGGAAAATTTTACAAAAAAAAAGAAGAAGTTTTGTAAAAACCATTCAACGAAAAGTTCATATGGTGAAGGAGACGTTATATTTTCATTAGTTTATGTAACGTTTTTCGAGCTAATATTATTTTACCTATCAACTTTGAAATATTTATATTAGAAAATGTTTTCTGCTGCAGAAAAAGATGCACACCAAAGAATTATCATTGTTATTTTGCCATTAATCACAATGCAGACCAAACGCGTGTTTGTACAGCGATGGGAGCTATAATTTTCGGTTCCAACCAGTTTCGCGAAATTTATGCCATGGTCACAATTTACTGCCTACTGAACATCATTTTTTGAGCTTCTCAATCCACTCGGTACTGTCTGCTCTCCCCTATACGTTAAAGCCCATGTTCGAATAAAAGTTATTCGGATAAAAAGATGAATCGTGCCTCAAAGCCAAAAACCATTGCGTTTTGCACGATGCATAAGATTTGTGTAGCGAGCATAAAAGCACCGAAATGCTTTGCTTGCAGCAAAATAAAAATAACGCACCCGATTGTTCTGGTTGTTATTTTATTGCGTTTCATTTTTGTATTGTGTTTCAGTTTTGTGATTGGTTGTTGTTTTTTTTTCAACCCTGCGTTTTCGTCTTTTTGGTTTTTGCAGCACTTTATAGCGTGCATTTGCACTCGAATCGAATATCAATTCATTTTGTGGCTCACCGATCAGAAACCGCCCGAGCACGGAGGTAAACCGGGTACGCATTTCGCACACGGATTAATGCACTCGAGCATAAGTAACGGCCACTCAGTGCCGGATCCATCAAATTTATTGCTGCTTTATCAGATTTCCCAATGTGCAGTTATGTGTTTATTCTACGAATAAGTTCAAAAGGTCCATATCATGTGTAAGCATTTGCACACCGCCAATGGCCATCCATCCAGCTCATGTAGGATCACAGGAATTTGGAATTGGTTTTGGAATGTTATGATATTTGTATGTAGAACATTTTACAGTAATATTTGGCTTGTTTCTCATCGTGTATGTTTTTTTAACGTGTTCGTTTTAATTTTTATACATTAAGCACTCGATTCAACATCCAGCAAAGCTGTAACCAGCGGTAGCATTCACTTTAAATGCAGAACAAATATACCCTCAAACAACACTGCTCGTTATAATCTTCCTGTACCATTTTGGACGAACCGAAACACACACAAAAACCCACGTTGTCCATCATTTCCCACTTTGTGCCAGGTAGAACGGCAGAAGTGTCTGAACGAGCCTGGGGAACGATTTTTGATCTACTCCTACGTGCCTGGAATCGAAAGTGGCCCATTTTCCTTCCGGCCCAAAATCTGTTTGCCTCAAGCACCACCATTTGATGAAGTGTACGCCATACGAAGTCACGCCTTCGCCTATGTGAGAATGGTGCAAAACAGTTCACGTTTGTTGCGCTAGTTTGCACCGCTACCGCCTGTAGCAAGTCTTCATTGCCTGGGAATAAAAGTTTGCTTTTGCCCCGTCTCTGTCTGTGCACCTTCTCTGTGCACTTCCCAAGTAGGAAATACCGGAAATCGGTTCATTCTTGCGGTTGGTTTCACGGGCTGAAGGGCTCCGATAAGGATATGCTCAAGGTTTATGATTCGTTCGTTTATAATTCATCCGTTGTCTGGGTGGCGTTTATTTTCTCCACCGACTGATGGCTCCATACAGCGCTGGTCTGGTTAGCGAAAAACATTTTCCAAATCTTGCATCTAACAGGAGGACTCGAAAGTGAAATTCCAGTCCGTTGTATATCTTGGCTGTTGTGCCAGTGGTGAGCGCTCCCATATGGCAAATTTGTCATTTCTTTATTTCACCATCTAGCACTTTTTTACACACGCTAGTACTGGGATGCTTCCGGAACTTTGCCCAGTATTGTTGATACTTAGTATTCATCACCTAATCCACGGGATGCGTAGACCAGCAACAGTAAGCAATGTACAGCCGTGTTGATCTTGCGGTACAACCGGTGTGGCGATAAAACACTTAAGCTTTTTACCATTTGACGCGAAGTATCACGCGTCGGTTGCCCAAACTGCTGCTCTCGTAAGGGACAAACCTACCGCAGATTCCTTCAATTTTTTTTTGTGCAAGATTCAGCTAGTGACATTTTACGCACATTTTTCGTCGCCATGCTCGTTAGGGCGAAAGGAGAGTGTGAGATTTTCAATTTTGCCAGGTGAATAAACAATTGCACGAGACGTGCACGTAAACGCAACACAAAGAAGAAGGATTTTTTGCGTATCATCAATGGAACGTGACTAAAATTAAGCGAATAAAAAATATCACATTTTGTATCGTGAAAAACGTGTGCCAATTACGATTATGAGTGTTAGCATAATGTAAATACGAGCACGTCATGGAATAATTCAATGTGTCTTCTTTTCAGCCGCACTGATTCTCTACTTTACAAAGCCGATGTTGCAATGGAAAAAAGGAAAAACACATAACGACCCGTCGTTTTATTGTTACAAATTATCCGGATATGTTCGAATAATAGAATTCCAAGTGAAAACATGTGATGACATGAATACGAATGAAATTTAATACAAATTCTGAAATATAATGAAAACTGTAAACGTGTCAATCAATTCATACTTTTAATATTAATCATAAAATCAGTTAATTAATCATTTTGTGCCGATCTGCCGGTGGCCACGGTGATAACGGCGCCGGTCTTCAAACCTTAGGACCGGGATCGTTTGCCCGTATTGACGTTTGACTGTCCAATTACGTGGCATCAATAAGTGTAATAAGCCGTAATAAGCCCGGCATGACCAAATAATTCATTCGGGCACTCAAGAATACGAGTAAAATAAAATGTAATAAAACAAAAGTATATCCATTACTATAAAGTCATGATTTTGTAAAGAGTTATAAAGTTATTTATTTTATTTTTAATCAATTAATTAAGAATGTACTCAAATTTAAACAAACGGAAAGTTTTAATTACCTCTCCGTCACAACTTACCAAACAACAGCGTGCAAAATATACCTTAAATACCCTTATTAAAACTTATACCGATTAACTTTCTTCGGCAAGTTTTTCATCTGTAGTCATACTTACGACGCCTGTTGTCATATGTCTGGTAGGGAAAGTAAATAACACAACCAGCCCTTCAACCAGCTTTATCGTGTTCCACCCGTCAAATGCAAAGCTCCCTTACCCAGCGGGAGCTTCAGTAGCTAGTGCACCAATTGAAACGCCGGTACGACTGAACCACAGTGAATCAATAACTTTAATTAATTAGCAGTTCCAAAACATTCACCGACACCGGGCACCTCTCGCCAGTGGTCGCCGTGGCAGCCCCGGGCGGAATCATGCGACCGTGCACAAACTTACACCGGTTCATGTTAAAAGAAGTTTAAGTACCATTATGTTTGCTCGATAGAACTCCCGTTTCGGCATCTCTTTCCCACGGCCAACTTGTGGTGCTGTTTCGGGGTTTTCACCACCCTGCTTCACCGATGCATCGCGCGAACCTGCAAAACGCACCCAGCAAACTTTGATTGGTCACCGTCGTTTGCGTTTAAGGTGGAAATCGGACGACGCTACACGAACCGTTTACCAGCACCGTTTTGCCTTGATGGAGGTTATTGGTTTATGGACGGGGTTTGGTTTTCCCTCGGTTCACCGACATTTCACTCACCCACACGTACTCACACCCAGAGTATTGCGCAACGGGGAAAAAAAAGGAAATTCAGTACGTACGTATGAGCAAGCAAATCAGTTCGCATGCCAAACCCCGGTACGCCACTGTCGTGCTTTTCTTTCAGTCAATTTATTTAGCTGTCGAAAGTTGTGTTTTTTACACCGCCAACACCCAGTGCACCGAGCGGGGGAGGGCACTCGATTTGCTGTACCGTGCCCGTGGTCAGGACTTTTGAAAACAGGCACTTTTCTGTTTGATTGCGCTTGAAGTTCGTTTTTTGGCTCATTTTTTTTTATTTTGACTATTTCCATTTTGTCATTTTTCCTCCCACGACTGCTGCCCGCATGTTTGATTTGGAGCGTGTCATGGTAGGCAACCTGCCAAGAAAGAGTCTTTTGAAACACATATCTTTGATCGTTTGTTTTTCCCTCCTCATCCCAGAAAACCCTCAAATGTGGTTGAAGTCAGTGTGCTGGAGCCAATTCAAGCATGACGTCTCCGGTTCCTATTTTCTTCGGGTAGCGGCGGCCGTCTAAAATCAATTGCAATCTTGCTGATGTTCGTGCACCCGTCATGCTAGCAAGGTACGGCAAAAAACGACGGGTTATTCGTTAGATTGAAGGTGTTCCCGGTGCTCCTGACAGGTGTGGAAATACTATTGCCTTAATGTTTATGGCAGCAATGAATGAATGGTGGAATGTTTTCAAAACTTACCAGCAGAATGCAGTTTCGGAACGATCTGAGAAACAAACGCTTGGTATTCGGAAACGATCCAACTGTTCCTCATCGACCGTATAGAAACATGTTTGTAGATATGGTAGGAAAAGTAATTCTACATTGGGCGTAGAAGAAAATGGATCCTTTTTTTATTGGTAAACAAAGGCGAGCTATCGTTCTCGTGGATGAATTGAGTTATTTAAACATGTTTGTTTGGCGGATGTATGTGAGGTTGATTCACACGCAATTTGTCTGTCACAGGATTGTTTATCCAAGGGCTTCCGCCTTTATTTTATAGAAAGGTAACCCAATAAATCATAGATTTGAATTGTAAATTGTGCCAGTATGAAAAAAATTGACTGCATATAAATCAATTTTGTAACTAGTTAGAACATTGGCCGGTAAAGTGACACTTTGATATGTTGAATGACGCTCTTTGAAGAAAACTATAAAACACTTGTTAAATTTTGTTATATATTCTCCACAAAACAAAGAACAGTCCTAAACAATAAACATTAAAAATTTTCATAAGAACTAATAGTAAAAAAGGGAAAAGATAATTAAGATACGGTGGATTTTTTTCAATCCATTGCAATCGACATAACTTATGCGAGTTTAATTTATAGTTTGGTATATAAATTTTAAAATTCAATATCAAAACCTCGTTAGACACAGCAATGAACAAAATTCAAATGACTTGGTTATCGAAAGCAACCTTAACTACTTAGCGTCAGATTTATTATATTAACTCAATGCTTTTTCATACTTTCTTTGAGATATCAACGTCATTGAAGATTTCTCTGAAGACACATCAACGATCATTTAGGCCTTTTGAGGCATAGCAAACGTCCGTCTAACACTGCCATTTTAAGCTAGCTTAGCAAAAAAAATGTTTCCGCGTTACAAAACTTTTCAATCAAGCCGCTTGGAGTATCGCGACAAAAAATCAACCTTGCTATAAAATATCTTCCTCGCAACACACAACACCGACTAACACAAAAAAAGGGTTCAAGGTCTTGTTTGATTGCGATTGATAAAAGGAAAGAGCAACGCACCGTGGCATACATTTTCGTCTGTTCTTCGTACAAGTAGTTTCCGCCCGTATACCTTCGAATCCGCGAAAAGCTCGCCAAGGCGTTTATTCAAATCCGTCCAAAATTCCTATTCAATCAAACGGATCCATCACAAGTCACCCATGGCTTTGCGATAATTCTGTGCCGATCGTCTATTCTTCTGATGTTTGGCAAACGAAAAGGTATCGGCAAGCGGTTGTTAAAAGGGTTTCATGTAACGGATAGGGCCTGGTTTTAACCGAAACCTTTCAGGAGATTGCTCCGTGGTATCGTAAATCTCTTCCCTTCGCACACGAGTGGCTGTTGATTGGAGCGATTTTACGCAAAATTTTCACTTTCAAATAATTCTATTGTATTGTTTAATAATTTATGTGTAAAAAGATACAGGCAATATATTGTACATCTTGCACAACTAAATTAAATACTGTGCATGGTAGATATCCTTCAAGTATGACTCTCTGTTACAATTTCACATGTCTAATTCATCGTACAACTACCACAGCCATGTAGGTTAAATCTTACATCATTATCATCCTTTTTTCGCTGTAACTTCTCTGTTCATTTCCGATGAACCTTATATTTCTCTTCATCAAACGCAATAAGCATGCGAATAAAATGTGGCCCATAAATTTTCCGCTCGCCTGTAATAACTGTCACGGTATAAACACTTTCCTTCAGGCGGTGAAAAGAAGTAAAGCCGCCGGTTACGCTTGGCGAGCTGCCGTAAGTCTGGTAAGGGGTGTGCCCAACCGGAACGTAACTAGTACCAAAAAAAGAAAATGAAGAGATGCCACTTTTACGCTCTATTCGTGCTTCGAACTAACTTGGCTCACGGCCATCGCTGACGTGAGCGATACGCCATCCCGGAAGTGGCTGGAGCAAATTTTCCCTTTTCGCTTGGGACCCAAATTTTGCCGCAAGGGTTTATGATAGGCGTCCCATGCATTCGCAATGATAGAACCGTTACGCCTCGTACACAGAACCAATGTACTACTTTACAGTTGGGACACGGTTTTCCGATTACTTGCGTCATCAATGAGTCGTATTTGGAGACAGACTAGAGTAGTTGGTAATGAAAAATGGGATGGAAAATATTTTACATAAAAAACGTTGGAATCAGGACATCGAAGCAATGTTATAAACAACTATCAATAATATAGAATGAGCTTATTTACCAGACTAAATCCAAAGCCTAATCAAAGGAGCCTTTAAAAGAAATAGTACAATAAAAAGAAAATTACAACTTCATCTTTTTTGCGTTGCCTATACTTTACAGCCTCAGCAGCGTTGTCTCTGCCATTTGCTTCACAAATTTGTCATTTACTACTACCTGCACTACCTGCGCAACAGCAATGGGGGAGATTTTCCAAAGTGAGATGAATTATTGAAAGCAGTTTGGACAAAGTTCGTGATCAATGACAACAAAAAAGACCGCGCAGTGCTTCATTTTCTCTCACTTCCAGACCAATCAACAACAGTAATTGTAGCTCTCGGACAGAAAAATAACCTCTTCTAACCCTCCGCTACCGGTTGCCCTTTGTCCGTGGATTCCGCACCAAGTTTAGTTTATGATGGAGAAAAGTTGTTCAATTAGTGGAAAATGGCGCAAAATTATGGCCAGCACCCGAAACGAGTGAAAATAAGTAAACCTTTTGCAAAACATCTATTGCCTACAAAACACACAGAAGCTGCGCATGTATTTGAAGCCACGTAATGCAATGGAAAGTAGTCAGAAACGAATAAAAAATAGAAGGGAAAAAAGCGAACTAAAACTGAACCCACCCACGAGTCGCTGGCTATTACCAAGTGGTGCCAAGGGTGTGCCAGCGATTTACGACTGCGATTGTTTATGGTCACTCACCGAACAAGACGACTCGAAACAGGGGAAAAGAAGGATAGGCAACGATAGGTACGGAGAAAAGAAAATACTTTCGGGGCCCTTTACCAAACCTCAAATGTTCTACCGATTTCATTCATTCTTCGTTAGTCTTGTTTCAGAACTTCGTGGAAGTTTTACCATCATTTCAACGCAGCTGGTATATATCCTCATTAGAGTTGTGACCTTTGAAGATGTTTATAGTAGTAGTCAGTTGTTTTTAACTTTATGAAATGTTATGCCCAATATGTGACACAACTAGTTTTAGTTTTTGATTCAAACATCATTTGTTACATAAGTTAAGACATCTTTTGCAATTGCCGGTCGCTGTTCAATCACCTAGCATTATTATTCTTCACATTATAATCACTAATTGTTAAGCAAATAACGTTTTTTATTCAAAAAGATTGTGATTTGAGAACCGCCTTTGCTGTCGTCATCTTTAGTCATGTGATATTTCTCAAACATTATCCATAGATAACCCCAGATCCCTGTTAAAATATTGATTTGCGATAGTTTGAAATCAGCTTTTATTATCTTACTAGCATAAACGTAGAATTAACCGTCGAGAAAATATGAATTAAAAAAATGCTGAATACATATAAACGCACGGACTACATTTCCATTTGTCAATTGGTTATCTGGTCATCAGTTTTACACACAAGTAAGTTTGGTGTAAGTATATAAGTTATAGTATTCAATAGTGCAGCTTTATCGATGAGATCCATTTACTTTCTCCGATCAGCCTTTTCATATTTTGAAGTTTCTTTGTAGTTTATAAATTAAAGATTTGTTATATTAAAATAATATTGACGTCCACTTCTACATTCTCCTTCATGTTGAACACCCAAAAAACCAAACATATAAATCTTGCAAGAATGACACACGCTGCTGCGAGTAAGAGATGCATCCGTGTTATGGCAAAGTGCGGCCATTTGTTCCACAAATTGCAAAGTAAACTGTTACAGCTAGATTGACCGCAATTCACTTAACGGTACAAATCCGTTCCATCATCATTACCATCAACATGATCATCTACTCGCTCGGCCAAACAGTAGCGCCATCCACGGTCGCCCGCCGTGCCGTAGTAATCGTGATTCATTTCATTTCGGAAATTGCCTTCAATCGTCAACAGGCCTTTTCTTTACCAAAAAGCCACGAAATTGGCTATCGCAAAAGAAAAATTTGAAGCGATTGAAGGAACATTCCTCAATGCGGAAGAGGCAGCACGGAAACGGAACCCAGCGCTGGATGTGTTTTTCCTTCCTGATGGGTGAAGGCGAGAATAAAAGAAAACACAGTAAACCAACACGTTGCCAGCGTGTCACAAATAGTGCAAAAAAGTAGAAAATGTGTTTTTTTTGCTTTTTCCTTTCAATTTCGCTTTCTCGGTCATGTTTCAATAGCTCGTAACGAAAAAATACGAATCCTACGCCATCCGTATTCCATGCCACGGTCAATTCACTAATGGTAGTTTGCGCGGATAAGGGACCGAGTTGTTGCAAGGGAACGCTTGCTGAAAAGGATGGATTTTGTTTTCACTATGCGTCCCCGTTCCATCTGCCTGATATCGCTCTACTTCGCGGAGGATGTGCGACAGCTTCTTTTTGAATTGAGTTAGTTGGAAAGTCTACTTCCCGCAGATGGGAAAAAATAAAACCCCCAAACCATTGCATAGGGAAACGGTCCTGAACAGAATAAAACTCAAAACCATTGGAACCGCTGTGTCCGTCTACAATAGTAGGCTTCAAGCAGAAGCACCCTCCGTAGGGCGTAAGCCACTCGAGAGTTGGCGTAGCAAATTTTAGAAGTCAGAAGATAAGCCCAAACAAACGCTGAAAAGCCATCAAAACCCGACAACACCCGGCAGCAAGGAGAGCGAAAGTTGGAGCAAAGAAACAAATAAAGGCTTTATGATTTCACTCTTCCCCCGAAACGCAAGAAAACTTTCTTCCTTGCCGAGCAGGAAACGGTTCTACGCATAGGATAGACACTGAGTGCACCTCGATGGTGTAAAGCTGATGCCAGGGAGCAAACCCCAAACCCTAGTCCGGAAACTAAAAAAAAAGAGACACGCGCACACTCCACACCCACAAAGAATTCGCATAAAAGTTGATCCGAAAGAAATTTCAACTTTCTTCCCCGCCGTTCTCTATTTCATCGATGATGAGCGCATTTTGTTCCACCAAATAGAATCAACGCGGCGGAAGCCTTGCCGCTTCCGGTACGTCTTGTCCGGGTTTGAACGTTCGTCAAACAGAACCAGCGGTTCCGCTGTAGCAAAAGGACACATATTTTAAGAGATTCGGCTACGGGAAAATTGCTGCTGCACGCAGATCTCGGGGTGAAATTTGAAACTTTTCTCTTAAGCTCCATTTGGAGACCCATCTTCCCCCAGATATTTTACAGGGACCAGATGGAGGCTGAGGCAACCTGGGGGGCCATGGGTTCAAATCAATAAATTTTCCCTTTCGTCATCAAACTAATTGACCCTAATCAGATGGGACGTGGAAACCCGAAAAATAAGACCAACTGGGGCGGTATTCATGTAGCCGTTAGTTTGGGCTGTTGAATTCCGATGAGTGGTTCTAATGGAATTAAAAAGTTTTAGTACAAACCCCCAAAACAAACGATTGTTTCGTAGATATTTTGTCATCTTTCACTCTGCCCTGGTGCTGGCTGCGCCGAGTGATTATTGATGGGTTTGATCCAACCGTAAACCAAATGTGGAAGATATTCTGCCAAGCAAAACAAAATGTAAAGTAAATATTTAGACCTTCTCCATCTACTCCTTTGTCAGCGTGATTAGAATGGAATAAGTGATGGATTTAATTCATTTTAATGCAGTTTTCATGTATCAGTCAATTAAACAACAAAGCAGCATTATATTGGGAAATAATCCAATAATCTTTAGGATTTTTTTTTATTTTTGTAATTGTTCCTACGATCGCAGTCGGTGTTTGATAGCTGTTAGAACAGATCAAATGGATTTTTTTTAAAAACTTGTATTCCTCAGCTGGCGCAATTTTCTATGTTATAAACACTTGTGATAGAAATGTTTCTAAAAATATCCTCACATTGAAAAATTAAACATATTTTTACATACAAGTACAAGAGCAAATCTTGAGTTTATTTGTTGTCTTGTAGCCTTAATTCTTAGAATGTTACCATTAACACTTTCTTTTAAATCAAAATTGAAAATGAGGGTGAACCGTTAATGACCGTCGGTCTTACACATGGCCGGACTGGTACTAAAATCTCATCCGAATCTTTCTCATCAGAAAGGACTGAAAATCCAACGACGAGATGAAACTACATCTAGTGAGCCAGAGATGGTAGGGATGATTTGTTAATAGATCGATACGCCAGGGAAAAGAGGGTTAATGTCAGACTATTTTAATTGGATTGTTAATTGTTGTAAGTTAAGTCTATTATTTTATATATTATTGCATTGATTGCATTAATCTCTTGACTGCTTTCCCAAAGTTTGATCATCATTTAATAATGGTGATTGATAGTTAGCTGTTATAATTCAGTCATTGGTTCTTGCATTACAAGTAATGTTAGAGATCAACGCGTTATAGGTTTTTTACTTGCGTAAAAAACATCGTAACGTAAAACATTCGTAACATCATGAAACCAAATCCTAAATGGCTACATAAAAAAAAACTTCAACGAACAAAACAGACCAACCCCGCAGAAAGACTTACCTGAGATAACACAATGAAAGAGCCATTCAGCGCACTGAACGCCGATAACACTTCCTTCTGTTATGTTTTCCAATGCTGCCAAGTTAATAAAAGTTGCCATTGCAAATCAATAAGAACAATACCAAGGTGCAGAGGGAACCATCTGTTCCGAACGGAGGCGAACTTAATGAAACTTTCATTGGAAATTAGATTAGAGTAAACATCGTTTCCGAAATTAGCAAAATCGGCGGTCTGCAGCGAAAGATAAGAGTTACTTTCGTAGGAGGAAACAAAACATTCACGTGAAAACAATACCGCGATGGACGGGACGCGATAGGGCCATTTAAAACTCGTCTTGACCCACACCGGCAAAAGGGAAGGAAAGGTTGTTCGAACGGTTCAAATCATAAAAAGCGTACGTTCCTCCTACCGCCCCGTTTGCCGTACGGGGGCCGCATGCAGAAATGACCAAGTTAAAGAAAAGCAACAATATTGAATCTTCCTGCCTCGGATCGAGTTTTAATTAATTTCGGGCTCATATTGTTTCCAACATTCTGCACAAATGGGGAACACTGCTTTTCTGGCGTGTGCTTTCGTTTTTTTTGTGCTATTGTTTTTTTTTTCTCTGTTTTACGTCCGTTCTTGGGCCGATTCCAACCTTGGCTTTGCAGTAGTGGCTAGTGGCTTGTTTTGCTCGTCGACTAGCACACTTTGAAGCTCATTTCATCGTGACCGAATGAAATCGATACCAGGCTTACGGAGGTCGTGTTTCGGCCAATCGTCGATCAGCACGAAGCTTCGCTCCTGCATGACGGTCCATCTTGCCACTAGTTGGCCTACCCGTGCTGGACCGCATTTGAACCCATTTATGTGTGACCATCCTCATCCTAACACCTCACCATGCGAACGATTCTACTACGCTCTATAGGCCCCGGTTTTGCCCGGTTCCGTATCCGTATACCGAGCAGTCCCTTTTACCGACCACCGGTAGAAAGTGGCGATAAAAGGATCAATGAACTAAATGAATGCAAGCACGAAGCAAAAAACGGACACCAGCTGCCGGTCGGTTAGGGCTGGCTTCGACGAAATCAACAAGGTCACGCGGACCATGGTGACCAAGCCCTTCCGGTTCTGTTGCACGGCTCCGAGGAAATTCGACGACCCCATCAGAATGGACCAGAGCAGTTGGGGCACCGGTGCGGTGGGCTATTTGCGAATTGGTTCAAATATTTGTTTTTGTTTGACCTTTTTTTTCGCTCTCTCTGCGATGCTTTTGCTTTACCTTCACAAATTTTGGACAGCCCCGGCAGCAAGCTTCACACTATGGAAAAGCCGTTACGCTTTTTCCATTGATAGCTGGGTGAATATTTTTTCTCTTCCTCTCGCACTTCACCACCGGTCGTCGTTCGGTCTTTTACTGTTTCTTCCGCGACCAGCTTCATGAAGAGACAAAGTAAGTAAAAACCCACCCGACACCCTCCTGTTCGATCCGCGCACCGAAGCCGGCACGATTTTCTTAGCAAAAGTTTCGTTTAAAAATTGCGTGACTCGCATTCGTCGATGAACAATATTTGGTAAAAAATTTCAATTAAAATTCGAACTCGCTAGACCAGATGAAACTTTTTCGCCACCTTTCGATGAGACCGAACAGCATCGATCGCATAGAATGTGGGACGCTATGTATGATTAGACCGGGCGTTGGTCGCGATGGGAGACGCAAGAACATTTTGGCTTTTGCATGGGAGTAGAAGAAGCTGGCAAAAAAAAACATATTTTTCTGAAGAGATTTCATAACAGATGGGAATTGGATGGTTGCCGCTTCGTGCGGAAATTGGAATTTGCATGAGCCGAGTATTTGCGAACGCGAAAATATATGGCTTCACTGACAGGAGTGTTCAATGGAATTTACGCCTCTGATCTACGGACGAACGAACCTAATCTATCACGATAGGGAAAAATACTTGCTCTTATCAAGTGTTCGTCAGTCTTTGACGCAAGTATGAACCTTTTTTTTACTTTCAATTTTCTGATACCGTTCCTTTGTTGAATTAATCAATTTTCGGATGTTTTATTTTTGTTAGGACCATTTGGATCGTAAAAACACAAGCAACTTTATAAATTTGGTGCGATATAAAGCCCAATACCATCAACACAACATAAGAACTACGTTCACCGAACGCAGACAATCATGGTGATTCATTATTATATCTCAGGTGCTTCGAGATGATAAAAGCTCTACTGCCTTGCAGGAACGACCGCATGCAGGTTTTCATACGATTGATTCCGTTCACTTCAATGAAAATGAATTATTGATTCACCCCGGGAAACATTCAGCATCATGCCAAGCGGTGCTGTTAAATCTAAAACGACAAAGCGGACATTTGTTGCTCTGCCCGCACGCATATATCACTGCAAAACGAGAAGGGTACCACCATTAAGACATCATCCGTACAAGTGCATTAAAAGTGTTATGCTATGTCAAACAGGACCCGAAAGTCTTTGTCCGGGCATTAGCCCTATTCCCCGTACGTACTGCCCTGTTGCGAACGGTTCCATACGGTTCGTTCGAGCATTCGCCGGACGGACGCCATCGCCTGGCAAAAACCTTCCAGTCAATCCCGCATCCAGCAAAACCCATGGAAATACACACTCCGACTTCGCAAGTGTCATACATCAACAATCCGGGTCCCTCGCTCGTATTTGACTTATGTGCTCAACTATTGAATTAATGCTGTGTTTCCGTCCTTGAAAATCTGACACAGCTCGCAACAACAGCAGGAGAGGAAAAAAAAATCTAACGCACCGGCCCCATACGGAATGTGCTATGCACTTCAGACACGGAGTTCAGTGCGCTCGGGGTGGAACGGGCTGGATGTGTTTGTACAAACAAAAATAATGCCTCGATATATTTGTTTCTTCCTTCCTTCCTTCCTTCCTTCCTTCCGTCCATCCGTGCCATGCCGACGTTTGATCAGTAGCCCAGGGATGCTGCTACCAACCAACGATGGTCACTCACCGTTACGAGACATGTTGTGTTTGACTTTGGTTCACGTGCTCGGAACTTCACTCCGATGTGGAAACACACTTGTGACACGCGCGCACTCACACACACAACCACGAGCGTTATCCTCCGTCGCTTGCCTTCTTTTTGCAGCACCGTATGAGGGAAGAGTTTTCTCAGGACTGGGCGAAGATAGCGCTGGTCAACCGTATGTTGTCGTAGTTTGTGTGTATCTTTACATTTTCCCATCGAACACGGATCCCGGTTGACTAACGTTCCGTACGAACGTGTAGAAATAAGAGTTGATGGGGAGTAGGGCACTTGTGCAAATCGCATAGATGGGATATGCTTGTACATTTGACATATCCTTCCCCGAGTGTCTCGTTGGCAACCGGTGAAAAAGTCAAAAAAGCTCTCGGAACAATTGTGCAACCCGTTGCTTTTAGTTGCTCTTAAAGGCTTGTTTTGATGCTCGGGAAACATTTGCCCATTGTACCGTGAATTAAATTTATTCATACGTACACATCGCATCGTGTACCTAACTTAGTGCTTTTGCTTACTTTATGCTAGTTGGGGAAAATTGTTTACTGTTATGAGCATTTCTTTTTGTGCAAAAGGTTAATTTTGGCAGTAAGACTATGAGTCAATTGTTAATGGGAATTTGTTGGATCTAATGTTACTATCCTGTAATTAAATCCTCATTTAAATGTATTCATCCTTCAAATTTTGCAAACAGCGCTAAGAACTAACACTCTGTGAGGAACATAAAATTAGAAGCTCCATTTTCTAAGTATTGGAATTTACTAACTGAAGTTTTTGTTTCGTTGAAATAATAAATTCAAAGTGTCGTTTCTATCTTTTTTTGATAATGTGGCTAAAAATCACTGAACTAAGTAGTAAATAATACTTAAATAAGGAGACGTTCATTCGAACCAGTTACAAATAATATTGTAACAACTGTGAATTTCTTTTTCTTCTATGGCAGTACATCCTCCAGAAGCCTGGATATGCGAATTCATCCTTTCGTGACTGTTAGATTAGGCATTTATAAATTATTATTAGTTTTAAATGCTAGAAAAAAACGTATATAAAAACGTAAGAAATAACGAATATGACCATGAACTAGCTTGGAAATTATTTTAAGGTACATGTTGAGTATTTTCGTTGTACTACTTATTTAAAAAATTGTTATTTCAATTTATTATTTATTCGTTCAGTTAAATATTTGTCGCTCTCTTCTCTTGATCTTGTTCTTCACTTTAAGGTCTGTCTACTCTGTCTGTCTGTCTGTTTGTTTAATGTCTAGTGAATTCAACCCTGTTAGGTTATTATGGGCTCTATTTACCAGATAATGCTGTAACAGAAATAAAAACAATAATGAATTTATAATAAATATCGTATCGGTAGACTGTCAGCCTCGATGAAAACTAAAATTATGTTCGCTTATCTTCAACCGTACGGATCAATTTACAAGAGCTCTAATTCACTTTTTCACCTCTAATTTAACAAAGATTATCATCCTCCCATGCAGGAAATCTGGAGAAACTGCAAAAACTTGCGAAAACCGCAACACTAGCGTAAAACCCCCTCCAGCAACCCAATATAGGTTAAATGGAATGGTTCTGCCAGCTTGATCGTAAGTTTATACGTTCACGTACGATGGTGAAATACTACAATCCACTCGAACAAACCCCGGGCAGGAGCCGGGACGCCCCCGGTGAAGGATGAACCATTGCAACAGGGAAAATCTAGCAGCGAAGAGTGCGGACCGTTTCACCGATACAAATCATGGTGGTAATAATAATTACAACACGAATCCCGTTATAAATATCAATTAGCTAGCAGCTGTACTTTATTTTCATTTCCTGTCGAGTCGAGCTGCCAGTGGAAAGGATTGTTGAGAAAATTATCGTTCCATATCACTGATAGGTGGAAGTGGCGTAAGGACGTTCCCGTTCCCTCGCCGGAGCACGATGGATGGCGGCAGTGGCGTTTGCCAAAACGAAGGGCCGGATCAGACCCAAGCCGTGCATTATCGCCAGGAAGGACATTCCGGGTGGAGAACGGTGGGCAAGCGTAAAGCTCCGTTCGCTGCCATAGGGCAGCATAAAACATGAAATACAACCGTCGGCGCTACCTTACCCGGCGAGCGGAAAGAGAAATGGTCCCTCCGGCCATCCTTGTTTCGGTTGCGGCTTCTGGAAGGTGATTGTTTGCCAAGACGTGTGCCCGCCGGGTAGAGGTTAGGGAACGAGTTAGGGAAGAAGTTTTATGTGGACTAGGGTACAACTTCTGCAGCCTGCTGGAAGAAATAACTCATTTCACTTTTAGTGCCATTTTTTGTTGTTGTGCTTCTGCACATTGTTATTTTCATTTTTGTGTTGTTTTTTTGTTTGTTTTTTAGTGCACGTTTTACCCGTTTGCTTCCTTCTGGGAAAGTCTGCAGCATAACATGACAAGGAGAATGGAGTGAAGCATTCAGGAGTAACTCATCAGTCGTCTCTATGATACATGTGAGGAGTAAACAAATATTTCTTAGCGGGTAGAAAAAAGAAAGTTAGACATATCTAACAGTTTGAAATGTTTTAAGGGAAATACTTTAATATTATGGTAGCATAGCATTCCTTCCAGATTTTAGTCAGCTCACTGTATTGTCTATCAAATTAAAGGATGTATACTGAGTTTTAAATTATTCGTCATTCAGAGCTTTTTACTAAACTATTTTAATATTTGTGAATTTCAGATTATCTTTAAGATGTAATAATTTTACAAATTGTATTCATCCTTACACATTGCTTTCCTCTTACACATTTCATATATTTCAAATGCAACAATTCATCTTCCTCGTTGTTGAGTGTTCGTGTCCTTCCTTCCTTCGAAAATTCTCGTGGACACCGACAGAAATGGTTGAGTAGGGGCTAAAGCATAAAAAAACCGTTGCAGCATAACTTTGGCACAACAAACGGTTTCATTCGTTCCACTGCAAAAATAAAATGTTTTTCATCTTCAACCCGTTCCAGCTCGCACAGTGCATGTACTCGCACTCGCAACAACTTTAAGCGCAGCTCCCCCATAAACCACCTTAAGCGATTACATACATCCATCCTAGTCTCGGGGCTCCCGGAGCCCTCACGTGCCACGCTACTACACAAACACAGACAACCGGCAAGTTTCGCTGTTCGACACCGTAGCGAAATGTTCCCGAGGAAAACATTAAGCTCTTAACTCACGTGCTGCTGCTCCTGCTGCTGCTGGAGGATTTTGTTTCCCTTTTCCCTCTTGCTGGCCAATCAGAATTACGCGCGTGGGACTGCGCGGAATAGTCACGGTGCTTCACTAATGGCGAAAGCGGGGCTAAGGAAACCGGATAAAAATGAGCCAAATGTAATCTTTTATCCTTTCGCATTATGAATGTGTATTCGTTGCGCCGTATTTTGCTACCGTTCGGACCTTACGCGGGTCGGCAAGAGCTGATGCATACGTGGAACCGTTTGCACTCAAAGCGCAATGGCATTTGTGTACGGTTAAAGAACAGTGTTTGATATTTTCCTTTTCCCGCACTCTGGCTATTTTCTTGCAAAACCATCCAACCTAACCGGAACCGAGTAGTATTTTTTCTTTTCTTCTTCTTCCCAATCCAAGGGATGATGCTCGTTACCGGCTCATTTTTTAGTTTATTTTACACTGCTCTTATTTGTACTGCTGGAGCACATGCAAATACTGTACTCGTTGCGATTTGTATTATTTTTTTTTCCATCTCGTACTTCTTCAAGCTCGTTCAAACACAAATAGTCATGTTGTATAAGGATCTGCATTTGTGGTGCATTATCAGCGTGTACGAAGTCAGAAGCAGACCTAAGGAATAAAACACTTTAGCCCCTATTGCCCCTTTTGCGATTATGTTTATCAGTCGTAACCACAGCCATACTTGAGCAAATGACTAACGAAAACACAAACAAACTGGTTTTTTGTCGCTTACTGGAAGGTTAAGCCAACAAATGTTTCAGTCAACATTTTATCATATAAAAAACGTTTAAGTGAAACTTGTCGTATGGTGGTTATATCTAACCATGTCTATATAACAGTCATAGAAATACATTAAAATATAAGTTTTCTCATCATATTACTGCAAAACACTGGACAATTGAAGAAATAGAAAATACTTTTCATTTATGTAGAACGACCAGGCCGTATTACTAATAAAGAAAATACTAAAAGATAAAGAACATCAACGTGACCACACACAGTTGCTAAAAGAAAGGATAAGAGTCAGGTGGATATGATTCTGAAAAGTAAGAAGCTCCCGACATAAAACGACTTTTGCCTTGAACAAAATGGCCTAGCAAGATACACATCCATCATAGTCAAAAACGGATGAATCCCCGGTTTACTTTCCTGTAGTTTATTTCCTTCCTGCCTCAGATCCGTACGTCTTCGGGACGTGTTGTGGGGGAGAGTTGGGCCGTGTTACATTACCAAGAGGTCAGTTGTGTTTGCCCGGCATGGCACAACGGTTGGGTACGGTATTTATTTACTCCTTTCAACGCGTCCCGTCCATTGTTTGGGCAAAAATATTCATTTCCCAGCTGAGACTTTTATGCCCTCAGGAATAATTCCTTGCCAGGGACATGGTAACGAACAACCGGCCTTGTAGATGGGACGGGGACGAAACAACACCAAAGAAGGAAGAAAAAAAAACAGGAAGAAAATACAGCTCCATGCGGTTTGTTGTTCGCGGCTTGATTGCTGTATACTGGTTTAAGAATAATGTTTCACAGCTGCCCGGCGTGGTGAGATAATTTATGACAGCTGAAATGAGGTTAATTCGCTCACTGGTTTAACAGTGCACCAGATGGCTCCGATGGGAGTTTGCGAAGGTACGCCATTATACGGGCAATTGTACCGCCACTTGGTACACATTTATGAGCGCTAGCTACCAAACGGAAGAAAAAATCCTCCACAGTCTTGCTGGCCGGTAAGACCACTTGTGCCGAAAGCGTAAGATGCAGGAAATGGGCACAGAAAAACTATTTTTCCCTTCCAGCATTCGTGCCATTGCAATTGTACCAGGTGTGATTACTAGCCCGGTACTTGCCCAATCGTGTTGTAGAGCAGATTTTTCGAAAATTGCATCCATTTAGCACGGTACCATATTTTGCGCAATGAGGGCTCATTAAAGGATTCCAAAGGCACCGAAACAAGCGCGCGGTAAGGATTAGAGAACATAACATAAAACATAATCAGTGTGTGTTCATATTCTACTTGCGTTAGCATCAGCGGTCGATCTTCACTTTTCTCATCGCATTTTTTTATTACGCAAATGCTATCTTCTCGAAATTTTAATCTACAAAATCAATAAATGTTGCTGTTCTTTGTTCTCTCAACACAAATGCTATACCTATGGAAACAAAACATAAGCGAAAAAACGAAAAAAAACCTTCCTGACCACAACAAACGTCATCATTACATTTAACCTTCGCTCATACACGACATAATTACGTTTAGTTAATGAACAGAAACCGGTAATTCAATTTAACGCCGATCCGTTTACCCTTCTATGAAAACTAATCTGCACGAACCGAAGGCAACAGTTCTCGTTAAGCAAACTAAGCGTTTGCTAATAAAACAGGTTTACCTAACTGGTGCAGCCGGAAGGTTTCATGAGTATTTTTAATACCTTCAACAACAGTAACAATAACACCAACACCACCACCAACATAGCCGCCGGAAAACGGAGCTTCAAAACCTGATCGACAACCCGAAAAAAAGGACATCAAAAAGGCATCAACAACTGGCACTGGTTAGACTGGTGAGTTAATCCGTCGGTTTTATGGCACCGTTCCCAGCCCGACGACCCTGCTACTCATCAACATCAACACCTTGGTTTCGGCACCGGAAATGACCACTGCCCAGGAAATGGCCTCATCCGTGGGCAGAAAAACTTCATCACGAATCATTAGTCTCGGGCCGACCGGCTACCGGCAGAAGAAGGAAACGAATGGGGATGGTTGTTTTTTTGTTTTGCTTGCTGTTGTTGTTTTGGCCACTCTTTTTGCATGGATGAAGCCCTCCAAAACGGACGGGTTGATTGGCAGGATGTGGTTTGTGCGGCAGTACAATAAAACCGGCCTCATCAAACTCCATTCGATGCCATTCAAATGCTATAAAAATCTCATTTAACCAGCGACAAATCGGTAAAAACGAACCCACCACCAATGTGTCAGCGTGTCTACGTAAGGAAGGTTTCCTGCTTTTGACCGAATGATTGAGGAATTGCTTTTTGTATTGTCTAGGCTACATCGAGCTTAACTGAAGCGCACATTGAGAACGTACCCGGAGGCAGAACGTTGCCGAAAAAACTACTCAACATAGCGACTAAATGTCTTAATTAAATGTTGGGATATTTTTTGTTGCGGAAGTCTACATAATCTAAAAGCTGTAACGCACAACAAGATCATACAAACAAAAACAACGAATCATAGTTTATCCGTCCAAAAGCCAAATAATGATTGGTTTTGTTGGGTTTTCCGTTTTTCGTTTGGTTGCATTTATTTCCCATAGTAAATTAGCTTAGCCTTAAGCACACTGTTTGTACAAGTGAAACAAATAGTGTAAGGACTCGCTGTCACTCCTGCCTGAGCGCAAGATGTGTGTGGGCTTATACTGTGCGTGGGTTTACCGACGCAGCCATCACATTTCGTTCACGTTCAGTAAACATCATTTTTGCAACAGTTTTGTGGAAATGGCTCGTTGCGATTAACATCACGAACAGCACCAACGAAAACAAAATAAAACTTTTTTCGTCATTATTGGCAAAACTCCTTCAATGGACAATTTCATTTTCCTTCTTTCGCAAATTTCTTTTATACTAATGGTAAAAAAAAACAAAACCAATGCTTCCAATTAATATGACGATATAGCATGTACTGTTTTACTTTAATATTAATTTCCATTTTGTTCAGTTAACTTCATACATTCACTGTATGTAATATAATGAAGATATTGTATGACAGTAAACCCCTTTTTTCGTGAAAATTTTTACAATTCTTGTTCAAAGTTGCTTAACTAAACTGTGGTTCAATTGCGGGTGTATGTTTCACAAACAATTCAGACTTCTTAGTCATCTGTATGCACTTGCTTTTTTTGTTCACATTCGATTTATGTACCGAAGTTGTCAATACATTTTGCTCTGTTTGCGTTTTCTTTGTATCTTTTTCTTACACGGTATAGTGGGTCAATGTTTGTCAACTGGCCATAACAATTTTATTATGATCACAGCCCACCAGTGTACAGTAAAAATGTTTCCTCCCGGCACGATATTTCCCTCTTCATTACGTTTAACGACTGCCAGGTTGCGATAGTGATGCGAAAAGTTCCTCAGACTTGAAGCTCACTGTAAGCAATAGGTTATTTAAAATTTTGTTAAAAACACATTAACTTTGTTTGTAACTTATTGTAAAAAATTAAAATATTCGGTATGTTATTTTTCTCTTGGGTGCTTTGGTTACATTCGAAGTATAAAAAGAACGAGTTAGTGTCATATGAGTATCTTATAACACTTTAAGTCTAAAATACCAAAAGTTTCCGTTACATTTATTCTTTTCAAGCTGCAACACCCAATACCAGTCCCTCCAGAAACAATGATGTAATCATTTATTATTTTACGATTTACGCCATAAACTCACGATTCGATGTAACGCGTATAAGGCCCGTTTTAACGATAATCAATAAAATGTCGTTCCTCCTCTAAATACGCCTCTGTCTCCTTCCACGCATTGATATTGGAACCACAACGGCAAAACTTTTTCAGCATAGTTATGTTGCATGGTGCATCCGAACCATTTGCTGACGAGCTCAGGCAAACAGCAAAAAAGAGGGAAAAAAAAGGAAAGGACACACATAGACACAACATCTTAAATTACGGTCGTTTGATGGAGGTTTCCGTTAACATCATGGGGCTCCCAATTCACTGTAAGCGGACGGAAGTGTTTATGGCTGATCAAAGGCAAGCAAGTGTTTTCCGGCCGAGTATCCACCAGGCAATCGAGTGTTGGGTGTGATTGGACAGGAATCGACACACATTATATGAAAAGGATAATCTTCTTTGCGCTTGGATTTAACGACTGTCTGTCCAATGAGTTGCTTGGAAATTGAGTGATAACAAAACGCGTGAGATGATTTTTGCTAATTGCCTGCCAACTAACGACTCGCACCATGCGTCTCCATCAGACTGCACCAGACTTTGTTTTCAAGGGTACTTTAAATGGAGCAGCCTGGTGGTTTATTAGGATTGACCATTTCACACGACAGGACCATGATCAATTCCAATTCGAAGCGTTTTTGTGATAACAGTTTCCCTATCTATTGAAAAACTACAAGGCAGGTCTTTCTGTCAAGGAGAGAAAAAGAAAATGAATAAGGAAAGTTATTGCTGTTGTGATCTTAAGTTGTTGTATTTTTCGAAGCAATTTTTTTTGGTTTTACTTTTACTAATCAATAAAAACACATCCAAGCTCGATAACCACGATCAAGATCAGATCACTGGCAATACACGATACACGGGGTACATTTTCCATTCATCATTCAGAGTACTGTGGTGGCCAGCGAGCAATGCATAATTGAGACATAATTTACTGCCTACTCAATTCGACTAATTGCATACAAACTACACTCTTCTTTACAAATGCATCCGATACATGCACCGTTACCGTTAGACGTAGAACGAACGGGAAATGAAGTGTACAATCGCCATCAGAATGAAAACATTTCCCCCCGATCACACACACATGGGGGCATCAATGCATCGTGCACAGAGCGATTGAAACCGACGAGCAAACCGTTTTCTTTCACGCGGGTCAGAACCATACGCACGGTGCACAACCGATTTTCCGATCCGAGGGAAAAACTCCTGCCGGGAGGGATCTATCGTGAAAAGCGAAGGAAATCAAGCTGCAAAACAGTCAAAACAGGTACCTTGTACCTTTCTAGCATCGGTTATCCGATCCTAGGTCAGGCTCAAGGTGGAAAATGCAATCCACATTTCACCGTACACGAACGATAAACCGGGAGTTGTGTGGATTGTGAACTACGGTGCGCTCCAATTAACTCTTCTAGTTGCTTACATGGAACCAGGCAGAACAACGCCAACAAACCATAAACATATCAGCTGGAATGATGAAAACCGTTGCACAGAAACATGGTCGTATCAGATTTCATCCTTAACGAGCTGTAGCCGAGAACGCAGATATCTTGCAAACTATTTGTAATGATAATTTAGCCGTAATGTTCCATAGCTATGTTACTCTTTGACTAAAATTTCATTTCTCAAAACCCTCTAAAATGTCCTTCTATTTCATCAGTATGTTGCTTTTGGAAATATCTTATATCAGCATTAACATGAATTTAAAAAAAAAAACAGCTATATATTTTACTAAAAAAATACTATGTTCTCATCATTTAATAATAATTGACAATTTCACTTTTCACATTTTAGATTAAATAATCAAACAAGATGAGTTTCGTAAAATATTTGGAGCATTGTGTGTTATTCCATAACCACCTACGTATTGAACTTGTAAGAATGACGGTTACGTGGGTTCTTGCTCAAATTTTAACAAAACGCTCCTATCTATACCGAGCTAGAAAAAAATCATATATCAAATACACTCTCATAAGTAACAGGAAACTTTTTCTACTCGTCGGTTTCAAAACCAAAAATCTCAAGTGTGGTTCTTACATGAATCAAACCACTCTTCGCAGCATTCGTGGAAGGTTCATCGAACGAAATAGTACTTTCATTCTTTACGCCCTTAAAGCTTAAGCGAAGGCTCAGTTACCTTTACGTCAAAACGACCACCGTTCGGATGGTAACCAAGAAAAGTTTTTATATTCCATACCTCCGCCATTTCACTTACCATCCTTAACCGTTTCCAAAAAATCAGAAAAAAACGAGGGGACTTTACCAATCGCGAGTGAGCCACAAAATTTGAACCACTTCTCGTAGGGTAAGAACTCGGAAACATAATGTAAGGAATTGTATTTTTTTCTGATCTTGCCCGCCATTTTTGTTGTTGCTAGAAATGGGTTTCCGGCTTCCGTATGAAGCATACATTCGCGGAAAAACGCATAATGGTGCGCAGGAAACGGGGCGTGGAGGTGAATTTCAGTTCGGTAAAGGGTGAAGATATTGGAAGCTCGGTAGCCTGGGAAGCAACATTCCACGGCCGAAAGGAGAGCATGATTGGTACGATTCTGACAGCTGGCGTTAGCAAAGTCGTACGACAAAGTAACAACCTTTGACCGAGAACGATTTCAAGTAGCAAGAATAGGTCGTAACAGTTGCTGTTGTTATTGGTAGTTTGCTGCCGATGTTGTTCCCCAACTGCAAACCCCTGGTGCTGGTCGGGCAAAAGTTCCCACCCTATTTTTGCTGGGACAAGTTTTACCCCGCTCGCCGTGGCTATGCCCGCACGCATCCATCATACGGCGGTGGTTGGTTCAGTGGAGCAACTGAGAATTTCCATCGATAAGCAAATCCGCACAATAGTTGGCCTTGTTTCCTGTGCAGGTGCCGTTTGTTAGCCAAACGCTCCAAACTTTCCCACCCTTGAACCACTGCCGGAAAGGTTGTCTTTCGCTCTACGTACACAAAAGACTACGCCATCAAGTTCCGGCACACCTAAGGATCCGGTGCCTTTGGTCGAGTGCTGGCGGGTTCATGGTTTTTGCCACTACCATTGCTCGCCAAACCATCAACGTCGGGGGCATGAGGAACGTGAAGTTTTGTCGTGTTTCAGGTTGGATTTTCAATTAGATAACAGTTGCACGTCGCAATCCGCTCCAGCGCAACACTAGCGAGTGCACAGCTGCAAACTTACTGCCATCAACATCTTCTAGACGACGACGAGGTCTTCAACGAGCACGACGACGATATTAACATTTGACTCTGATTTGTCTATCCAACTAATGGAAATGCTTTTTGGAAGTGAATAAAACAACCACGGAAACCGATTTGACGGCAGGAACAGCTGCAAGATGCGCCACACATTGATTTCCTGTTCAACCATAAAAACACTGATTCACAATAAAAAACGACATGAGAACAGCATTTGGAGCATTCGATTTATCAGGTTCCAAGTGAACCATGTAATGTTTGGATTATTAATGGAATATAAATAGTGAGTATTACTGAAATATGGAGTTTCGTAAGAATTTATGATGGTTCTTTTAGATTTTTTTGCACCACTGTACTGCACCGGTTTTTATCATTTAAGAAAATGTAGTAAGACCATCAGATGGAATGTGATAAAACCGTCAAATAGAGTGAGTGCGAATAAACAAAATCAAGGAAAAAATGAAAATTGGAAAGTAAAACTATTTTCCGCACTCCAGTTTTTCATAAAGCTCCCCGAACAACAAAATCAACCACGGCTGCAAGAAAAAAAAACCGCTTTCCCAGTAGCAGAAGTAACTTCAGAGCTAGCACAAGCGAACGTTCATAAAAGCCCAGGATAGAAGCAGTGAAAAATTGGATTATCGTGAAACTTTAGCGCGACTTTGCCACAATGCATGGTACTACCTCCGTTCCGAATTTCCCAACATTCAAACAACCCCAGCTACGGCCAGTACACATTCCGACCGGTTCTCTTCGTCTTGAATTGTTTGCCATATTCCCGGCTAAAGCATCATTACGCCATAAGACGGGCGGTGGGTAAGTAAGCAAAAAATAAAAACAAAAACCCAACCGCGGATGCCTCCACCTGGGCGTTCGCAGCAAGGCGTTGGAAGTATTCGCACGTATGCAACATTTCCGTGTTGTTTCTTTTTGTACCCATCCCAGCTCTATTCTTTGTGTTTCCCACCGTTGCATGCACGCATGTGAGCACGGTGTGCAGTCGATGTGTTTCATGATCGTTTGATCGGTACAGATCCGGATCGTGCGCTAGTTGCACAGATCCTTAAACAGCACCGTGGGGAAAGTTTCAACTTTAAATGAATCTCGGCGCTAGTTAACTCCTGTCCCTGCTGTCCCGACTGGCCCGATTCTACCGTAGGGGTAAGCCGATTTCTTCACTATTCAGCACGGACTCGGACAGCTTTCTTCCGGAAAAGTTTCCAATTGTTGCACCACGCTCTGCACGTCCATGCGCTTAAACACACTGGTGCATTTTACGATGCTTGTCAAGCACGCGTGCACATGCAAGCAACCAATAGGACTTTCCAAGCCAAGGATCTTCGCCACGACTTTTCATGCGATTTGTACGTCGCCTGTGTATGGTTGTTTAGTTCGACGGGATTGCCCGGGCCGTGTTATCCCTTCAATGCTACCTTGTTTGAAAAATTACAGTTAAATAGTTTCTAGATTGTTAATGAAATATTTACCACCAGCTTTACCCATCCACCAGGCGCGCCAACGGTCGGTGCAGGCGAACATCATGTTTCCAACCATGGTTCAAACCACACCTTCCAGAGACAAAAGCTGGCAAGTATGTCTGCAACTTCTGCACATAGAGGGAACATTTTAAATCAGCCAAAGTATTTCAAGAATGCTTGTTAGACAGCACAACCAGCGCGTTTGGGTGCATATATAAGGGCAAAGTTTCATGCGTATCCCTGACACACTCCGTGCTGGCGGTAAACGGCCTGGAAAAGAAATAGCCGAGAACGACCCGGGCGCCTGCAAATCGCCAAACGAGACACTTCCGCCGGGCTGTCAATTTGATTCGAAATTAGTTGAAAATTAATTTCAAACTTTATTCGTTCCACTTGCAACCTGGCCGCACACCTGGCAAGTCAATAGACGATTATAGTTATGAACTAATTAGGGGAACGGAGAGAAACGATTTTAATAACAAAATTAGTACTTTGTCTTCTCCTACCGAGTGCTGTGGGACTTTTAGCTGGTGGATAAACATGTGCTGGAAGGTTGGTAGCATTAAAAATAAAGTGTTTATCTTGCACTAACCGTGCGATTATGATTAAAAAATATGTTATTTGCTTTTCTTCCGTATGTTTTATGCCGTACTTTCTAGTCTTTGTTGCAAGATTAAATAATTATGAATGGTGTTGTATAAAATAATCTTAATGTTTATTTTTCTCACAATAATACATTTATACATTTCAGTATTGTTATAAACCTTAACATTGTCAACAGCAGATAAACGGCCAGCTTCAAAACATTTGTTTCCAGCATCCGTCCCGTCTAAAACTAGTTATCTATTTTCCGAGTTAGACCTCGAAAAAACGGCCCCTTCCTGCTTTGAAACATTGGTCCCTTGCAAACAATTCCGGAATTTTCCAGAATTTTATGGCCCACATCGGATTATAGACTGTCACGTATGCACACACCTGACAAGCCTTTCATCCCATGGGTAAACTTGCCATCGTGAAGATCGCTCTCCGTTGTTCGAGTCACATTCGACAGTCAACGGCAATCCCCATCCTGTCCCCTAGGGCACGCCTAGAACATCAACGTTTTTCCTTTAGTCACCGGACCGTGTACCTTCCTAGGATTTCCAGCCGCTCTTCACCGAAGCTTAAAAGACGTTTCCAAATGGGGCCAGCTTTCCACCAAGCTTTCGTTTGACTTTCTTAAATTTGGTCCCGTTCATTGCGATTGGCGTCAAATCCGATCGATGATTTTGCTTCCGTCACAGAAGCTGCTCCGGGAAATGCTCATGGTCTCTTCCCTGCTACAGTTCTTTTTCGTTTCTGTTCTATCACCCTGCTCAACTGAACACTACCAACGGATCCAACGGAACTTAAAGACCGAGTCTACCGAGGCAAACGAGCAACTTTTAGACTTTCAGCTTGCTTAACCCACGTTACACTGGTTTAAGGTACGCTCTGGGGATCATGGTTCACATAAAACAAAAAGGAACAATTCCGAAAGTCGTCCCAGGCAACGGTAAAGTCGTAAGAGGAGCAGGTGAAAGTGTATAACGCACATGAAACGCGCGTCTAGGTTTGAGTAACATAAGGATAATGGGAGGGTAAAAAATACAACATCTTCCTTCTTATCCTTCAGCAGAATTTTGCCTGCACAAAGACGTTCCACCACCGTTCGTAACACATCAAATATCACCGAGCATTTCGACCATTTGGGGCCACCTTTCGGGCAAACCATTGTTAGGCAGTCCTTTGAGGCCTAGTGGGGGAAAGAAATATTTGCCTTTTTTTTTGGTTGCTCCAGTATGGTAGAGACCGGTTCGGTTCGCCTGCACGGAGAAAGGGAGAGTGCAGGGCGGAAGAAAAATGAGCGTAAATAAAATCACCTAAAAACTTTATCGTTCGTTACAAGTTGTAACATGGGTTTGACCTTGCGCTGTTGATGTTTGTTGTACCGGTTTTATTTTTCAATTCGAACTATGCGTGCTTTGTTTCTTTTATTCAATTTAAATAAACATATTATAAATTTACAAAAAAAAATCATACTACAAACGACATTTGAAATTTTAATATGAAAACATTTCTTTTATTTTTTGTACTTTTCTATGTCAAATTAACTGTAAGTGATTGTTTAACTTGCGTTGTTAAAAAAAGATAGCACATAAAAAAACATCTTGTTTCAGTACATTATTCCAGCATTTTCCAGCCGTATTAGACTTGCTTTACGAAGTAGCAGGATTGTCAGTCCACGCCACGGGGAAGCGGTCTAGATAGGGTTTTAGTCCCGGTCTGCCGTGTTAGAGACCAGCGCCGATGCCACAACACCAGCTATCAGCCCCAAACTATTTACTTATCTTTACTGTATTTTCAAGATCTTCATTTATCTCTCCTTCTCTCGGTGTTCCCAAATTATTGTTACTTTCCCAAACAGAAATCATGCCATGATTATCCACTTGAATTGACAGATCTTCACTTGCAGTAATAATAGTAAGAACTGTTTAGCTACCAAAGCCAACAATACATTCACCAGCTTGCATTACAGACGTTGTTTGAGAAATATCTTGATGACATAGCGCCACCATGTTCCAAGGAATTTTATCAATACTACCCCATTGCCATGAATGATCACGAAATGGGAAATCTATTCAAGGCTTAAAAGTGGCCCAAGGCAACGAAAGACCAAGCCATCGGAAGACTTTCGAGCGGGAGAATACCTTCCGGAAGGAAGCATTCACGCATTTCATCTTCTCTTTCCACTTATTTGTTTCGTTTATTTATTTATTTTTTTCCTGCGGTTTTTATGTCTGCACACCGCAGACTTGCCGAGTGGCCCCGGAAAAAAGCCCGGATCGGAAGTGTGGGTTATTCGTTATTTGCACATGTACTTTATTTTTCATTTTTCGCTCATCCGAAAGGAGCTCACGAACGACGGCACCCCGCATATATTCTGATGCCTTTGCGAAATCGCACACACAACATCGTAGAAGCTAAGAATCGTTAGTCGACTTCCACCCAAGCGTTTCGTTATTCGAGTGTGTACGTGTGTTCGCGTGTGTGTGTGTGTGTATTTGAAATCTTTTTTTTTTTTTTTTCTTATTATAATATTCGAGGCGCACTTTTGATACGCATTTTGCGGCGTTAAGACTCACTTGAAAACCTCCGAAAAGCTCTTGCGTATGAGTGGTATAATGTCTGTCGGCGGCTCACTTTCCATTGTCGTGGTTATTTTTCAACTTTTCCTTCTTTTCGTTTCGTCCCGATTCCATTTTCACGTGCCGTTATTTTTTTCTTTCCCAGATGTTTTTTTGGAGCATTGAAAGCAGGCATTTATTTACATCTGACACGAGATACATATTTATTCCACTTCTCACTTACATTGCAATGTCAGCAGGGTTTCATGTTCCGTGACTGACAATGGAAATAGGCTCTGTGTTACAATTTTGCCGCTTTATTACGTTCGAGTTCGCCCGATCTATGCTAAGATGGAGAACTGTGCGCTATATCATTTTTGAGTGACGGTTTGCTTAATAGTTTGTTGCTCCGCGATTTAATACAAAGCAAACCGATAAACGCACACATCGGCCAGAAATAAATCCTTCCATGATGTGTGGTGCTCCGAAATTCACATATCTTACAAACATCAATTCTACCCTTGTTATTTATGTTATGTGCGCCATATGTATGATTGCTTTGAAATGTTTTATGAGTATTCTACGCAAGGACCATTGTTATCTCCATACGACATTATTGCATGCGATGTCTGCATATAAAAGCTATGATTTAAATAGTGAAAATAGGGAGAATTGATATAGGAAGCATTATATTTTGCAACAAAGAGGGTGTTTCTTACTATATTTAGAGTGAAATTCTAAAATATAGCGATCAAAAATCAAAAATTTGTCACTGTAACAAAAATAATTTAATAACTCACGATTTCATGGACGTACTATATTTACTTCTTTTAGGGGGAAATAAAAATTATGTACATCCTCATGTAAGGCTGTGACTTCCAACTCGGATACATATCTGTAACGCTACCTTCCCTATTATCTTTCTACCACGAAATAGAAATGTTACGCTTGTGTCAGACTTTGACCTCCCCTTCTCTGACGCTTTAGAATAAATTGAATTAGTTAAAGAAAAAACATTGTCCAGCTTCCAGCGGTGTAAAATATGCAAAAACTTAGACCATTTTCGTGACCCAAACACTAATTCAACACATCAAAAGCCATTGGGTTATCCAGCAGCGACAACTTTCGGCACACGAAAGGCGTTAGTTCCTCCGTGGGAGCAACAGTCAACAACAATTTAACCACCCCTATTACGGCCAGCATACGGCCACCAGGGAACGTGCAACTCCCCACGCAAAACCCATCACGACCTATCGTTATCGCAAACGGCCATCGACAAATTTTCCACAACATATAATTCTTGAAAATTTAATTCCCTTTCCCTCGTTCGCCAGCCACCGTCCACTCGTTCTACCCCACGAGCAGCGTCTTGACCTGGCCCGCCATTCAAGGGCACCGGTAACGAAGCAATTCCGAGCACTTGAGGCTGCTTAAATGCCACGGTCATACTACCATGCCTGGAGGATATCCACGGTGTCGCACTGACGTGAAACTGTAAAACGCTAACGATCCTAGCCATCCTTCTCCGATTCACGTTTCTCTAATGCACTCGGAGACTCTCAGACACACCGGAACGAGATAGCGTTATGTCCCGCTTCCACGACACACCGGGGCGACAGGACATCGGAGTTCAAAACTCTAGACACCTTAAAATAGCAATGATAATAACAATAATAGCAAAACATCTTAACTTCTCTTTCGTCGCCGTCCCACCATAGAATGGCGACTTCTTTGGCTCACCTCACAGTTCCCCCCAACCCCTCATCGGCCTCTCCAGATCTTGGAAGCCAACTTATCGCAATCAATTTATCTGGACGGTGCTGGAAGTTTGGATTCTTTTCTTTTCATTCTATCGGTAAGGTGGTTTTGCTCGTACTGTTTGTGTACCTCTGTCCAATCCTCGCGAGACCATCGCGGTGATTTTCCTCTAACAAACACGCTTCACACACACACACACATTGAAATCTTCTCAATACCGTTCACTCCACAGCACTGCATAGGACGTACAACGAGGATGCCAAACTTTTCTGTGCATTTATAGCGTACGATTTAGAAGAAGAAAAAACCGGTACCACCCGATTGCATTTTGCGCAACTACACGCCCTGGACAGGAAAGGTGTGTCCGAAGGTGGAGACGTAGGTGCCAGCAAGGTAAGAAGGGAAGATTGCTTGATAGAAGAGCTAATGCAAGAACTGAAGCCAAAAGTTTAGTTCGACGTTGAAGCCGAAAAGTAGAACTCACTTAATACACCGTCGCTCCCATTTTTCCTTTGCTGCTGTTCTGTCTTGCTGGCTATCATATTGTTTGTTGTTTTTTTTTTTTGCTTTGCTTTCCCTTGCTTAGCTTGAAATCTGTTGCCAGGAGCATAGCCAGCTTTCCCGGCGCTCCTTAGCTGATAAATCATTTGGCAATGCTTTTAATGCTAATCTCACTCCCGGGGGCTTATTACCTACCCCCGAATGCTGCCGCACTCCACAAAACCATATTCCCTCTCCGAGACGCCATCTATTAGAGGATTTCATAATTTTCTGGTCGTTTCGCTCCAGATAAACTGCACAACTTTCGCCGCAAATTACGAGATTGGTGAAACAAGCACCATAGAACACATTTTATAGAGAGTGGAGAAAATAATGTGTTTCTTTTTTTTTGTCGGCGCTCAAGTGCTTGCTTGCTGGTTAATTTGGTTGCTGGTGAAATATCACACCATTAGAGACAAAACCTTGATTTTTTTAAGTTTGGGGTTATTGTGGGATTGTTCCTTTTATGAACGTTTGCAGCTCCATATATTTTTCTTTTGTGCAAGTTTCTAACACTACCTTACATTTTACATCTTTGGATTTGAATTCCATCAAATACCGATGCTTTGTTTTTTCTCTTAAATTTCTGTCTAAACGTTCGACTTTTTGCTGCTGTAATTAATTAAAACTAATTTAAAGAGCTTTATAGTAAGATTCTGCGCAGCATTTAAAGCTAATGAAAATCTATTCTCCAATGTTAGCGTTTTTAGTATGGAGGTAAATTGAATATATCTGTCCTAAAACATTATTTATAAATTATTTTATGCCAGGTTATATTTCCTTCAATTCCATAAAATAGTTCCAAAAAGAAATGCCTACAATGCTTGGGGCACTATTTTTAATATAATCTCTCTATTTACTCTCTTTCATAGGAAAAATAAAAGGATAAGGATTTCCTCCCGTTCACGCCTGCATCAATTTCTTCCTCCACAACACAACTCATAACCATAATTTGGATCGATTAGATCGAGATGCTGTTTTCCGGTTTCGTCGGTTCGTTTGTCACGACACTAGGTGCACCACGTACAGAGCAACCGAAGTAGCGAAGAAAACAAAACCAAAATCAATCGTGCATGCGTCTCTTATCAGCTATCAACGCAATTGGATCGTGACGCTGCTTCTCCAAACGACCAAATGTTGAAAAGACAAACGACACAGCGAACGGGCGACCTTTTATTTCATGCCACATTTTGCCGCAGTACCGATGCCAATCGTGCTGGCCAGCCGGAAAATCCCAAGAAGCGGAGCAAGAAATCGTTATTTCCTTTTTTATGATTATTATTGACGATGTGATGATAACAGCCTATAATTCATGACGCCTTTCCGGGATCCTCGGACTCTACTTCCGGGCGGTGTCGTGCTGGGTGGGAAGGAAAGCGCTTTTTTCCCATTCCCAGCAGGGAACGCCATCCTCAGGGAGGCTGTGGGAAGATGGCCGGATGCGAACGTTCTACGATTCGGATATTGTCTGCCGCTTCGGCACATTTCCGATATATCTGGCCTGTTTTTTCGGGATATTTTGTTTTATTCCGCTCATTCGCTGGTACATTCATGCCAATCGGTACGCTTCATTTGCTTCTGAAACGTTTTACATCAACAGTAGCAATCGCTAGCGGACTGCCAGCGTAATCGGCAGAAGGAAATTAGATAACAATATTTCCATTTTCAAACCGGCTTGATTCGTTTCAGTTTGGGGGTTTGATTTCTGGCGATACGTTCTGTTGCTTTGCCTCATTTCATTAGCAACAATTTGGCAATGGTTTGGTTTGCAGTGCGAAAAGAAGCATTCGTCTTTTTTTTTTTGGAAATGAAATTGAACTCAGAAATTAGACGGATCTAATTTGACTTCCATTAACGACAGTACATGTTTGCGGACATGAGTCGAAAAGTTCTTGCCACGTAAGGTCCCAACTCAATTCACTTCCAATCAAAATTGAACCTTATTCAACGCTAGTAAAGACGTACAAGAACCAGAAAAGCGATTGAATAACACACACATTATACAAGATACACCTGTTTACAGACTCATACTATCCGGGGATTATTACCTTTGGCCATGGGTTGTTTCCGCCGCCGCCGCCTACGATTTGAGGGGTGTCGGGACAGAAGCGTGACCGTGACGATTTTCCTTTTTTCCACCTTGTTTGGCCCAGATCCAATCCGCTATGATCCAGTGCACCTTCGGCGAAGCGCCTTACCGCCGTTACCACCGAAACCGCGACACGTTTGGCCAATCAGCACTTGTATTAATTAAATTGCCTTTCGCTGGAAATGGGGCTATTCGCCCGATGCCAGTCACCAAAAACAGAACACAAACACTACAAACGCCACCGGTACAACGGTAACCAAAAATCCGCAAGATTTTCCCTTCTGCCCAGTGCCGTGGGATCGCCTTTTTGCTACACCTGCTTCTGCTTACGTTCACTCTTCGCCATGCACACGGCCCATCGACCTCGTTTCCATGTCGGCTCTTCTGGATAGGCTATACATCCATGCTTATTTCTCAATCCTCGGTTTGATCGACTGAAGCCGTCACGCACTACACTGACTTTTCCGTAGGGTGTATAATTTTTCCGCGGAAAAGCATCATACGCACCGCGAACCGACGACACCACACACTCGCGCTAACACTCTCACACCAATGCACACAAACACCCTCCCGTATGCGACCAATTTGGGGGCCGGGAGCCGATAACTCACAACACTTGATGCCCACTTTTGCCGTTTGTTGCGCTTCGAATGACTTGCATCGACCTAAAGTGCCTTCGTCTCAGGTTTCACACTGGAAGGGAATCGTGTATTTCAAAGGAATTACTATCACCGCATACTGATGGAACAATCACTTCGTGGAACGTGAAAATGCCAGGCATGCATGTGTCTTTTTTTCTGTAGTTTTTCTTTATTATGTTTTCATGGAATACAAATTAAAAAACGTAGCAATTTTTCTACATAAAATTTGTCCGTTAACGATTCTAACACATGAGGATTTACATTTTTCTGGTACACAAAAATTAAGGTCTGGTAAAAAATACAGTATGTTAATGTTGCGTCATTTTCCCCGTTTTTCCGATAATACATTCTGAATGAGCTATACAATTTCCGAAAAAAAAGTTTTCTTCTCAGCATGCACCAGCATTCTTGAACGGGTTCCGACCTCTGAAATTCCGTTCGTAAAATTAAGGACACACAGACATCCTTATAATTCCCCTGGGAGGAACCGGAAACATCCTGTAATGCTAGCTGCTGGGAACTCTAACGTCTGACCAAATGCCTTTTACAGGCCGCACGGAAGTATGTCCGTTTTTGTGACAATTTTCCCAGCGCGCTCACAACAGATTAGTGTTGTTTAATGAATTTAATTAATCCTTTTCTGCTTCAGCCTAAACCTTCTTGGAAAAAGTATACCGTTTTTCAAGATGGTACCGTATCGTTATACTGTTTGTGCGCTCGGAAAATTGGCCAATTCCGATGCTTTAAGTATTCTCTTCCGCTTTTGTTCCGCAGGTTTACTTACGAATGTGCCTGTTTTTGTGCCGATTGTCGATTTAATGTCAATCTGGAACTTAGCGAGCGCGATTTACGCTAGCTGTCTAGGCAAACCAACGGGTAAAAATAATTCACCCACTGCCAAGTCTCAGAAATATTTCACGAAACCAAATAAAAAAAGTATACTGATGCTGATTATCTGGCGTGGAGTTTTTTTTTCTTACGTCAACTTTGCTTATCTTCCTTGTGGAAACAATTGGAAGATGTTTTTTTTTAACATACACCTCATACTCCACTCATTTACATTCGTTCACTTCTGGCCAGGATCCGGCTATAGAGAAAAAAAGTCTGCAAGTCTAACAATGGCGCAGAAACAAATGCGTAGCAGAAGCCAGCAAAGTTAAAAGAACAAAAAGTTGTACAGCAACCAGCAGTACTGTAGCCGCGAGCAGGAAAGCAAAATATTGCAAATTTTCCACTGGCTTGAAGCTATCCCCGCTTTGTGCGATTGTGCCCCATCCTTGCCGTCAATTAATCAGATTTAATTTGACGAGATTATTCTTTCTTGGGGTTTTGGAAGTTTTTTTTTCTTCGCTTCGCTTTTATTTCTCATTTCCGCAACGCATCCGTTCGCATTCTCTTCCCTCCTTCCCATCTGCTCCCTTCATTACACCTCGAGCACTTCGAAATCCTTCAACGTTTGAACTTCTGCAAATCCTCCCCGAGGACGCGGTCGCCGGCATTGCGAGAACGTACTTTGATGGGATTCACCTACTCCCTGCTTGTTCGATGGAAAGTTCAGCTCCGATACCGCCACTCACCACAACCCACAATCTAATGCGCTCACGAAGCTTTGCTCACGGGGTCTTAAAAACATTTCGTAAAAAAAGGGCAACGGAAAAAAATACATCTGCCCGGAAAAAATGAGAACTTTGAATTAGGAATTCCCAGGGCCACGTTAGGCTGGTCAGGAAGTCGTTTGAAGATACGTCGATACGACTGCCTACAACACCCGTCACATTCGATATTCCCACTCGTCTGTATCTTAAAGGATCATATGTGAAGCTTCCCATTGAAGGTCTTCAAAGCTCCAACGTGGATGTGTTCAGCTAAATTAATCTTAACAGTTCGATGCTTCCGATTGCCATGACCCATGTTTCGACCGAAGATTTCACAGACTAGTCTGATTCCACTTCATTCCATTTTTAGAATCCAATGAAAAGTTCTAGCTTGAAATAACAACAAATGCTGATGGCCATCAGTCACTAATACGTTTAAATCAAAGTTTCTTAGACACAGTTTCCATACCAGCATTAAAGATTGTTAACCCAATTTACTGTTTTTTTGACAGATAATCCTGTTTCACTTCGCCGGTAACACTGGTAAGGTGAGTCCAGAACAGCTTTGCGACACCAATTTACCATAGAACACTCACAATCAACACCTTTCAGGCGATACGTTTAGCAACGAATTCTTCAATCGTTCCCCAAAACGATATTGCCACCACTCAGCACTTTAGTAATCATATGACCAAAACTAACCATTACATTCACACATGCTTGCCACTAGAACTAAGGTATTGGAGAACGGGTTCGGGAACGATCCCGCACGCACCCTTCGTGAGAAAAACGATCCGCGTAACCAAACGCACCGGACGTCCGTCAAACGTCAAACCGCGTATGCGGATCACACCCGACCAGTGACAAATTGATACTGAAGCAAAAATCGGACCCCGCTTCGGCATTCTCGTGCGAATCGAACACTATCCATGGTCTGTATGCTGTGCTCCTCTCCCAACAGGGCAGCGGAAAGTATGGCACGCCGGAAAGGAAAAGTCGGATGAAGCGATGTTTCCTGCGGCCAACGTACGAGATTCTTTTCACACCAACGACAACTCTTTGCACCATCGCGTAACGACACGAGAGAGGAGTTGGAAATTTCACCCAAAATTATGCTGCTCACCGACACCTCATAGTGAAAATGTGTTCCACACTGCTAAGGAATTTTGTGGGAAATCTTTCCTGCAAACGAATTTCAAGTATGTTCATCCAAATGAATCTTTGAACTGCGCATGCACTTGAACACACAGCAAGCATGTTGCTATAAGTTGCACGCCAATCGCAATGGTGGGGGAAAAGGATATGCAGAGATGAACACAAGGCAGCGAAAATGAACCGAGCTGTTAGTGGGCTGTAGCAAGAATGTTGCATGGATTTGATCCCAATGCATGTTGGTGGGGATGAGAAATAATCAAAATGAACAGCAGTGAAGGGAATGAATGTTGAAGTTAACGTAAAAAAATCCAACGTCTCATGTTTCGTGAATTCAGTATGATGAATACGGCCATGTAGTCGAAAATGAACAAAAATAAACACATTTATAGAGATATTTCACAGAATAAATATTAAGTAATTGTTTTTCGTTTCTTTTCCGTTATCCTTATTTTACATTATACCAATTATGAACAAATATTCTCTTGTGAGGTAGCTCTAGTGGAGAATTTAAAAAAAAAATCCCCTTTAAAAGCGGCAAATAAGCAATCAAATACATTAGACGAAATAGGAAGAATTTTCTACACATTGCGTTACACAATGATGAAAAACAATTAGTGCTGCTCAGGAACCGTCATAAACGGTCTTCAAAAACTGATCACTCAGACAACCCAACTTAAAAGACATCTCACAATTCGCAATTGATACAACCCAGCCGACTTCCATGCGAGGCGTATCCCGGAACAGAAAAAAGATAAAATAGCTGTTTCCGAAGGAAGGTTACCCGTAACGCGGTAAACATCTGACGTACGGTCGAAAGGAACCTGAAGAATTAAATTTAAATGCCTCTTCTTTCAACCGAAAAGATCAAGTGCTGCTGATAAAAAAGTGATCCTATTCTTTCCGGCACTTCCGGTACATCCGTTGCACAGTCTAGTGCGAACAAGGAAACAGGTGGCCGGGATGGAAGAGGGGTGGGGGATCGAACGGACAGGAAGGGCAATTTGAAAAATCGTTCAACCATTTGAATTGCATCGTCGTCTTTTGGTCGCGAGTCTTGCTACTTGCCGACCGAGCCGGCGAAATATTTTCGTGCACGCTTTTTTTAGAACCAATCACCCGCTTGCTGATTCTCGCTGGGTTTTTTTTTCTTATTTTGTTTTATCCTGTACCAGACTGTTTCGCACCAGGTTTGTGGATAAGAAGAACGGTGTGAAACGAAGCGAACAGTTCCCGTTAAAAATGATTATAGCCTACTTTGGGCCATTAGTGGAATCCCTACGAGAGAGAGAGCGAAATTTGCGTTCCGTGCGAAAAGCGTCAAACGTCCCAATTCTACGGGATGAACAGCCGTCGGTAGCATTTTCTTCCCTTTGCTTTTGTGTTTGCCTGTTTTGAGTTTACTCGCCTTTGCACATTCCAACCGTTCCTGCAGTGCAGTGAGTCGCATCTCCATTCCTTTGAACGAGAAACTGCTATCTTTGTTTCGTTCACTAATGTCCTTTGTGTCTAAGCTACTTCAATATTTCCTCACTAGCGCCAGAACACGTGTTGGGACAATTTTGGCTTCAAAAAGTTTTTGCTAAAACATTTTCCTACAATTTAAATGAAAATTACTTCAAAACAAAACGATATTCTGTGAACAGCAATCTGCGTACGCCATGGTTGTCAGCACTACAGCATGATGCCATGATTAAGACGCCATCTTTTTGTCATACGTTCACTACTCAGAAAGAATATATTTTCAAGCGTGTTTTATTTACGTATGTACTCCGGAACTGTTTGCAACTTGAAATGCAGTTTGGAATGTCCTTCTGCCATCACGGACTGGATGTCATTACAGAACGGTTGTAATGAAAGAGAAACTTTTTATTTTCATACGTTCATATTTAGAGAAACTTGCGTATAAATTAGTGCCAAACTTGCCAGTTAAAAACAGTTGGGCTAGGCAATGTTAAGCGTCTAATAGTACTGTTTCTGTTCCTGCTTTCGACTAGATATTCAAAGTAAGTCACACTAATTTTGTATGCTAAAAAGAACGATAAAGTCTCTTAGTAAGTAAGCACACTGCATGCGTTTAATGATCAGTTCTATAAAAATAGAATATTATTTAAATGTATTACCTACAGTAATCACAACAGTGGCGGTACGGTGTCAGAAGCGATAGCAGCATCGGTTTTCAAACGGCAGAATCGGGGAAAAAATCCTATCCGGATCGTTCCTCCGTAGTGAGAACTGACTATCCAACTACGTAGTATCAATAAGTCTAATGAGTCATTATATGACGGGCATGACCAAATAGGTCGTTGCGCCAAGCAAGAAGAATACTCACAACACAGTCGAGATAACCAGAGGCTTCAAGCTAGTTGCAATAAACGAGCTCAATCTCTTCCTATTTCAGCTTACATTATATTAACTACTTTGATTTCATTTGTCGGTAATTAAGATACAGCTTAACTTAGTCTAAGTAAAGTTAGCTAATTTTTAAGTTGAATTTTATGATAAATTCACCTTTATTACTTTTGTGGCATTACAACCTCAAGAGTGTTTTCCCTGCCGTTAGTGGCTTCTTTGAGTCGAATTTTAACTGCAATGTGAAAGGTTTAGTGTGATTGAATTATAGCTATATGTTTTGCCATTCCTCGCTATCAGATTTTCACTCAGTCCACATATCAACGAAACCACATAAGTACGAAAAACAATGATGAATTTAGTTCGGAGTAGTCGGCTGGAAGGTCCTGGAAATGAAAAATAGCAGAATGACCCTATTGAAAGTGGACCAAACCCGCGTAATTCATCATCCAAATTTGCAAGTTTGCAAGTATAGTTTACTGGTTACTGAGAACATCAACTTTCATTCTGCTAAGGGCCTGCTAGGAGATTAATTCACTACTCATGAAGAAATTATTGTTCGTGCATAAACAAATCAGTGTGTTAAAATCTAGAAAATAAGTAACGGAAATTTTTAAATAAAGAGCATTTCAATCCGACATTTTATTCCAACCAAGCTTCTCCTTATTGTCGTGCCAGTAAGCAGAATTCTCCACAACAAAACAATCAATCCTGCGTATGAGAGGCAACAACAGAACATGATTAACCTTTGGCAACTGAAAGTAAAATTGCGTTTACCTGATCGTGTTGTTACTTAAAACTTTTTGACATCGATCTATGATTGATGTTGAAGTCCTACAAACATTGCTTAGGATGAATAAAAATGCACGGCGTCGTTATCTACGCTCCGTTGACTATTTGCCAACACCACCTTGTTTCTTGCAAACTTGGGAAAAGTGCGATTTCGCTAGCTTCCCTCCCCCAAGGCTTACGCGCCCGGCGTGGTTGTTCCGTGACAATCGCCCATAGAAACGACCTCTTCATCAATCGTTCATCATCGGCCCGAAGCCGCGCCGTGTTATGGTTGTGTTTTGCTCTAATCATTGTTCCAACTCACTCCTCTTACTCCTCCTCCCACTACCTTCATTCCTTTCTTTTCCTCGTCCTTCCAGCACAACAGCCCGCATGGGTAAAAGTTCACCCTTAACGTTCGCTTCCCACGACATCTTCCTCTAATCGTCCACAACATCCTCTCATTATCTTCATTTGCTGCGCTCCTTTTGTTGCCAGCCATTGCCCCGGTGCGATTCACGCAAGAACTCGGCCAAGGACAAATGACGGAAAGCGACAGCGGAGACGACGCGAGCAAATAATTCAATACGTCAACTTGAGCGACGAAATCGAAGCCTACAGCATAAATCATTAATCTTTCCTGCTTTTTTTTTCTTCCCATTTTTACCATCCCACATTCGACAGGCGGTTCAGCTTTTAGAGGACCCGCCAAGGTAGTGGGGGGACAGACGGAGACGGTCCTTCCATGTCCGGATTTGAATGTCGTTTATTTTGGCTAAACTTATCGTTAATCACAGCACACCCTGCGCCGCCGCAAGGATAGGGGAAACGTCCCGTTAGATGCGGGAAATTTATTTCTCGTCATGCGGTCGCGTACCTACCCAAACCCTTGATTAAGCGGGAATGATTTTTCTCCACCGCGTGGGATAAAATGCTTTGTTGATGATGGGTTCATTTTACATCACCAATCGCTCATGATTCGCACGGTGCGAGGCATATGACGGTCTGGACGGTCCCAGGTCCCGAGGCATAATGGAGAATGGCTGTGCCTGCTCAAGCATGTACAACTCATTAAAAATAATTGAAAATCAAGCATGGCAAAGGCTTGCTGGACGAAAATATGACCTTATGAACGAACTGCAAAAATTTTTGTGTAGCGAAACTTTAACAATATGCGAGTTGTTTCATTGTCATTTTTTCAATATTTTTACTTAAAAACACGAATATGTAATAAACACGAATAGATCAATATTTTATCTGTTAATACTAAACATAAAGAAGAGGGAAAGTTCTCTGGTGTGCTATGTTGTACATGAGTAACTGATATTTATAAAATTTATTAAGTGTTGCATAACATAAGCTGTTAGCAGATATTCAGACAATTATAAGGGGCTTCTGACATTTCTAATTGTTCTCTGGATAAGCTACTCAACAAAATGTGTTAACGCAACTGGAATATTTGTCAAGCATAAAGAAGCCGTTTATACGTCAAAAAAAGTTATAGAACTGCTATTTGTGTCAATAGCGGCGCCAGTCTTCGATCGGCAAAGACCAAGGTTCAAATACCTTCCGGACCGTTCCCTCGTGATAAGGACTGACTATCCAACTACGTGGCAGTTATAAGTCTAGTTAGCCAAAATGACAGAGTAGGTCGTCACGCCAATAAAGGAGAAGATTTTCATTTTCCATGCACACGGATATTCAATCTTTGCTGCTGATGTCTTGTAATACACCAAACACTGATATCATACGTACAGCATCATGCATCTAATTGAAATTATTGATAAGATGATTGGAAACCTGAAAAACGGATTATTTGCCAAATTAGAGCAAAGAGCTGCGATCTTGGGGTGACATAGAAGATTTATTTGGAAGGCCTTGAAAACTACAGATAAATACAACATTTCAAAACTAAGGAATTAAATCTTTGAATGAATATTAAAAATGAATTGAATGGAAGTATTAATTACAGTGATAATGCTTCTTCTTCTTCTTCTTCTTTGGCGTAACTACCTCTTCGGTCATGCCTGCCATTGCTGGCTTACGAGACTTTTTATTACCACGTAAGTTGGATAGTCAGTCCTCACTACGGGGGAACGGATGGGATGATGGGGACAGTGATAATGCATTTCATCGATATATCTATAAACTAAACTAAACAATCTACACAAATCCTTTTTTTAAACGAAACTTCTTTTATTTTTGCAAATGAATTAAAAAATCCTTGCAGCTAAACCATAGGAACAACAACACCAGCATTGCTTGTCCGTTTCTAAGTAATCATGTTTAGCAACACCCCATTTCTTACGGGTGCTGCTGATAATTGATTCAAATTTACTGCTTAGCATGTAATAAATAACCTCTGCCCACAGTCGTCTCGCTCATTCCCTAAACCGGCACCCAAACCATAAACACACACTTGCTGCAATAAAAGCTCTACAAAAGCTCGCATTCACACATCTTCGAAGAAGTCGGTAGCACGGAATGCAGGTGTGCGCGGGGTTGGCTAAAAAATATACCAGATGTGCTAATTTATGTACATCTATGCACCGGAAGACGATCCTCGAACAATAACCGGAAAGAACCGTTTCCCAAGAACAAATAACAATCAGTAGATTTATTGCCTCTGTTGTGTTTTTCCTTTCCGGTTTTCGGTGGAACAAACCCACTCACACCGTATTGCACGTGGAACCTCCTGCCTGTGCCACACGCTGATCGGCAACGCTCTATTAGAAAACCCTACGAAACCCAGACACCCATATTCCACCGTTCGCCTTTGCCAGCTGGTCGGTAAACTGCACCGCGCATTCCAGGTTCCTGGTTTTCGGTTACGATTTACAGTACCGTGCTGACGAGTGAAGGGAAATGATTAGAACAGAGAATCATCGTCTCGGGAACCGGGGGAACCCAACAGAACAATAGATCTTTTGCGGTGCAAAACCTTAACGATGACCCAGCAAACTTCGGCTCCCCAGGGTCCGTGGGGTAGGTTATCGAACATCTTTTTAGAACATGTCTTTTGAGCTCCGATGCTAAAGAAATCGTACCGGTAGCTTTCAGTGGGTGGTACTTGGTGCTGCTTAATACCGGTTTGACGGCGTGCCAATTTGTCTGGTACTACTGCTATGTGGTAACACACGTTTGCATTAAGCTGTATTTTACAAATACTTCCAAGTCTACAGCGTCCGTTGACCACAAGTGCATATTAAGCTGAAGAAACCGTTCTAATCGTGTAAAATAAACACACCCTTTAGTTACAGAGCTTAACAAATTTTCGTTTGTATTTGGAATGGAATTTCTCGTTCATCCTGGTTTTACATTGCTTTCATTATGCCTTCCATTTCTCCAGCTCTTTTTTCCCATTCAAATACAGTCAACAATTAATACCCAGCATAGGAAACTTAAAATATTTCATGCAGTTATAAAAAAAAAATGTTGAAGTGCATGGAAAAATCAAAAGAAATTCATTAATAAATATCTTAATTACCACTTAGCAACAATTTTTATTTAGCAATACGGCCTGGCCGTAATTTATGAATAAAAAAAATCAGTTTTTATTTATTTAACTTCTCATAATACACATCTTTATTAATCACACCGATATTTAACAAACTTTAAACAAACTTCTTATTATTTATTTGAATATTTGAATATTTATTCAGTTATTTATTTAAACATACAATAATACTTTCGTTACATAACCTACCGTTCATAATTTTTTGATATAAGTATAGCATAGTTTCCTCTACAATGACAGTTGCCAGTATGATAGTTGCGATGAAGCGCAGCAACATTGAATACTGAATGGTCACATTAAAGCACATAAACTATAAACTTTTAGCTCAAAGCGATCATATCAGCGTCATAATGCTGAATAACTTTTGCTCATTAAAAGTTCTCCATTCTCGTCTATCCATCGGCTGCCCCATCGGACTCAACGTCATTGATAAATCTGTATGCGAATCACCAATCATATCTCAGATAAGAAAGTGCAGCAGAGCAACCTTTTCTCTGTCCCATCATGCACTTGTAAGCACTTCTAAAAAATGTTTAGAAGCCAACCTGTATCCCGCTTATCCTGTTTCAAGAAATGGAATGAAGCTGGTAAAAAGCACCACAATGCGGCTCGAGGGCGACATAAAGCAAAAAAATATTACATCAGGTAGCTGGCTATTCCGGTGCCTTGTACCTGTAGGCTTGAATAGAAGGAGGCGCACGGTCCTTTATGCCTAAACGCTGCCAGCATTCGCAGTAAACAAGAAGGCTTAGACAAAACGAGTTCTAAGCTTGTATGTATGTAGCCGCGGGGAGCTTCACATTTGCACCCATTTACATACAGGCAACGGAGCCAAAGACAGCAATGCATTTAATCACCTTTGAGGTTACGCAATGCACGGCAAATGGCAGCAATTCCGCTCCCGAAAACCGCATGGACAGTTTACTTTAGCATTGTGGTGCTGTTGGCAGGCCGGAACAACAGCAAACTCCAAGACGGAACTGCCGTTTGCCCGTAAATGGGGTGGTGAAACTACTGCATTCGTCTGGGCTTGCGTCACCATTGCAAAACCCGGAATGTTATTTGCTACGGTTGGGTAGGAAGTCTTGCTGTCCAAATCTTACACCGCATCGCATGCGGAGGCATAACCTTTTGCTAGCTTCCGGATGTGTGCATACTGCCCGGAACCCGGAATCTCTCGTGCCTGAATTAACCCATTTGGCTACTTTTTTCCTGTTTGCCCGGTTTTAACCGACCATTCATGGCGCAAACTATGGCCATTTGGGACCAGAGCTTCGCTGCCTATGCCCATGGCTCATCAACATTATCATCCTAAACATCAGCATCAGCAAGATCATCATGAAATGCTCCAGCATCAGTCCAAACTCACCATACTTCTACTGCTTCTACTACTACTACTACTCTTGGTAGCTAAATGGGCTGCAGTGTGCATAATAACGGCTTCGTTTCGCCATAGAAACGTAATCAGATGGTTCAGCTAAATTTACTCCCTCTCCGTAATATATAAACTCCATTCTCTTGCTGCCCGGCTGCTGCTTCCACGCACCAACTCTGTGTCCTTTCCACGCCCTGTTTCGTTATCGCAGTACATCCTGCAACTTGCAAGTCGCAAAATGCAAATGCGACCGAATACGAAAAACCCGAAGCTTCCGAGTGCAGTTCTAGAAACCATTCCTTCTCGCGATCGAAACAAGAAGCAGCTGAACACTAGAACCCGTGGCATGCATGGCATCATGGCAAAGGAAAGTGCCTTTGGCGATGCGAACTCTTCCGGTTCACCCCGTTCCGGTTTTGGTCGTTGGCTGGATTTCTGTGCTGGCAGATAGTGCTTGCAATCATCGCCGCACAAGCGTCAATGTCGCTTGTTAGGCGTCTTGTAAAAGGCAGTCCCCTGGACCGACGCCCTGATGTTCATTGGTGCCAAAGTTGCACTGCGATTTTCATAACTTTTCTAAATAAATTTATTCCATAGTTTGTATTCACTACTGTCTCACACCTAGCCTCATTGGGAACCGGCCTCCCCCCCTTCTTCCACACCTATTCTTGGACGCACCCGGTTCGAGAAGTACCACGATACACGGTGCAACGCAAGTGCTGCTGTAGAAACTGCGCGTGGACAGTAATACCTCACACTCCAAGCGACAGCCAAAATTACGGTGGCCACATAGCACAACAGCACAGTATACCTTGGGGCCAGCCGTCAGAGACAGATAGTTTGAACGAATATTCAAACGGCTTTTTTCACCGTTTGACGCCTGAGAGGGCTCCCGGTTCATCATGCAGGAATTGTGCTAGAATCAGTTACACAGTACTATGCAGTTGATTTCGCACCGAAACAGATTATTGAAAACTTTTCCGCATTTTACCAAAGTACTATTTTTATGTTAAAATTTTATGCAGTTTTTTAAGGATATTTATCTTTTAAATTTTTGAATGTTTGATGGACTAGTATAACTTAAAAATTTAAATGTAACCTCTGTCAAACATCTGTATAAAACAGAATTAAAAAATTTAAACATAAACTCGCGAATAAACAATCACAGAGACCGAAAAGCTTAAATTTATTCCAGATGTGATAGTCGTATTGTGTAAATTAACTTATTTATTTATTGTGGTTGATTTAATATACCAATGGACAACAAGAAGTAAAAGCTATTCTCCAGCTATCAATTTTATAAAGTTGAAGTGTTTAAGAGTTCGCCAAAAAAATCCTACAACTACTTACAACAAAGAGCAGACGGATTGAAAACGGATTAGTCTTATTGATACCACGGATTTGGTCCCCGGTACAGCTGTTTTAATAAAAAACGAATAGTAAGAGATTAAAATTTAATTACATTTTAACCATGGCCTAGACAGACAGGCAATTACTAAGAAAATATTGTATTATGACAAAACATGTCTATCTTTCACGTGACAAAGCCTAGTAAGTTATTCAGTCCCACATTCGTAAGAGTAGTAGTAGTAGTAGTAGAAGTTTATTGGGATGAATTACATAAATTGGACTTAGCAATAAGGAACA